>JAVDPK010001828.1:540897-568399 GCA_034780415.1 Cichlasoma orientale | reverse complement strand
ACACACACACACACACACACACACACACACACACACACACACACACACACACACACACACACACACACACAATGTATGAACAAAGGGTCCACATTCCACAATGGAGCTCTTCAAAACCCTGCCCTGCCTATTACAAGCTCAATAATAACCAGCATAATGTGATAAGATGGAACAGACGAGGGCTGCATATCGTGTTCATTCTCGGATTTTCTGCTGCATTAATACAGATTTTCTGCTTCTAGATATGATGATGCAAAACTCTCCTGTGTAAATCCTCATTAGCAAATTCTCTCATGCAAAATCATCAAGACTCTTAGACCAAGAACCTTGCAATAAAAGCTCATCCTATACATTCTGGCAATTTTCTACTATTTCTTTTTATTTCCTCGGGGTATCTAGCAGGCCAACAACTTTACTGCTAAAGACATTTTTTTTCCAATGCATCTTCAGTGAGACTCAGTTTCTTTGACCCTCTGGGAGATGAGTCATTTCAGCATTGCTGCTCAGGAACTGAGCTGCCCTGCAAAAGAGGCAGGTTACACATACAAATATGGGACCAGGAATGTGGACACAATAAATAAGTGGCTGAGGTACACAGATATAAAGCAATATAACCCCCTTTGTCCTTAGTGTCCCCTGGAGCTAACAGTACATCCGAGACAGAGACAGAAGGAAATAGAGATGAAGAAAGGGAAGACAGAGCACTGTACAAAGAGAGGGAGGAGAAGAAAAAGGGAGGGAAGGAGAGAGTCGTGCTCATCAGATTGAGGCCCAGCAGGAAGAGGGCAGATGCTGGAAAAGAGCCAGACAACAGGAGAGAGACAAGGACACTGGCCCACTGCGGTATACTGCCAAGCTGCATCTCACTTAGCCAGATACCGTCACAGGAATCTGCACATACACCCACTTCACAAGCTCATGTCTCAAAACTTACATGCGTGTAGGTTACCTGTAGACATTTTTAACACAACAAAGCTTGTGTAGTGCATGAGATATGTTGCTGTCATGCAAGTCAAAAGTGATTTCAGCAAAATGTACGCAGCTGCAGTAACAGCAGCAGGAAACTGACCGAAACGTTTTGGCTCCATTCAGCTCTGTCAGCCACCCTGACGGTGAAACGAAGGTCTAAGCGTCAGTGGGTGAGTGAGTCAGTGTCACTGTTGCAGGATACCCTGATGCTGCATTGTACAATGCTTCTGTATGAGTAAGTGAAATTTAAGTCAAGGTAAGTGCTTGTTTCAGGAACACCTGGTTATATTACGCCAAGGTCATAGAAGAAATAAGATACTCTATGTATAGAATTAAGAGGGTAAAAATAAAACTGTACGTCAGTGACAAGAAAGTTTTTCACGAGCACAGCATGGAAGTAACTTTAAGAGCCACCCTTGAATATTTTACCAAAGCAAGGTTCTGCTTCTTTTTTAAATGGTGAAATGTTGCATGAAAAAAAATTTGCTATTAAAAAAAAAAGTCTTGCTTACAATGTTTGACAAACAGCGCAGCACAAGTGAACAATATGAGATGTGTGGGATTTACAGTGACAGCTACTGTGTCACTGATGATGCAATGCCCTGGTTTTTGTTTGTAAGTGAACCAAAACATGTGCCTCAGCCTCGAGCAGCAGTCTGGCCCGCAGTCGACAGAGCTGCCGAGGGCTGCAGCAGCCGCTCTGACTCACACGACACCTGAGGGCTGAGCCAGGGCTGCAGAGTTTCCAGGGTCACAGGGTCTCAAACTTATAATCTCAGTCATACCTGACTATTCTTTCTTTGCATAATTCATCACAGATATGTTGAAATAAACACAATCCTAGAAACAGTATTCACACCAGAAGAAATTGTCCCAAGTCAGCATTGTCACTGTAGCTGGGCGAATCTTTTGCACAGCCTCCTACGGTTGCTACAGAAACCATTTCTAGGGGCAGCAGTGGGAGGATTTGGACTGTGACATCACTACAGCATTTGGTGCCAACAAGATATTTCAGTGAAAGTTACAGCATGATGACAAAGCACTTTGTATCTCCTTGCAGGGAGGTGCATTAGTTAAATATACATGTGTTCAGAAAAAGTTTACAGCCTGAATTTTAGTCTTTCTTGTTTCACACTTCCACACCTGGTACATGTTTTCCAGCATATGGTGCGGTGCCCTTTAACACACTATAGTGCTTTTACTCCTAGCTTTATGTATGGCCTGTAGGGGGGATGCATATATGCTTTCTCTGATCTGCTTTCTGAGCATTTCTTTGTCTCACTGAAAGCCCCAAACACTGAGCCTTGATGCAGAAGAGTGAACTTTATGAATAGCCCCCTGAGTGCCATTACATGTTCTCAAAAGTGCAGATGGATGAATGGCACCCAGAGAAATAATGGCAATATGTCTCATAGTTTCTATTTTTGGCAACACTGAGTTACAGTTTTAGGGCAAATACCGTACTACATAAAAATATAATCAGAACAGGAAGAAAAATGTCCTGTGCTGTTAGTAATCGTACCAGACACAGCCATTTGTCATTGCGTGCTTCAGTAAAGTTCAAGGATGACATGAGGCACCTCTCCTGGCAGACACTCCCCATGTTGGCATGCTGGGTATCATCAGAGGTAGCACGCTGCTGTGAGGCACGGCTCCTCTCATGTGAAGAATGTTGGCATGATGAGGACAGTAAAGAGATGAGAGAAAAGGGGAAGCCCGGGGTCTCCTCTAACTCTCCCACCCTGACTGAAAACAATCCTGGATTTGCATCCTTGCATCAGCCTGGAGCAGCAGCGTCAGAGACGACCAGCTGCGAAGCTGACTGTGATTTTCTTTGTGTGTGTGTGTGTTTGTGTAGTAGGCACGTAAGCTCAAGTGGATGCACCTTCCACTGCCCGGCGCTTTCTGTTTTCTAATGACCAAGATCCCACAGCCGAGTGCACTGAGGCATACCAGCTCTGACTGTCATACAGCTGGGCAGTGATCTGGCAAGCTCATTCACATGCACACCCAGAGAAGCACACGGACATTCATGGAGGAACAGTGGCACAACTTGGCACGTCACATTTTAAACTATAAGACATGTATCAAAGGCACAAGTGTAAAATGTGGCTGTGGAATTAGTGGGATTTTAATTTTAGTCACAACTTTGGTTTCCAGTGATTAGAAAAACAAGATAAAAAAATATTGCGCATCATTTTGTTTAGCTTTTGTTTTCTCAACACAACTCTTTAGTCACTCCATACAAGACTGTGGCACCTTTGGCTCTGTTCACATTTTAGTTAAAATTATACTTAGGGTAAAAATAAATTCACTTTTAAAAGGACCTTTTTATTATTATTATTATTAAGTTTAGTAAATCTACTAGACTTATGTGTAGTTGTGTTAAATACTCACTCCCTCATGAGATTTTATGACATTTTTCCCCCGTAATTGAGCAGCCCTACTGTGAATCCCGCTTTAGAGCTCATAGTCTTAATTTGATGGTGACCATAATAAATCATTTTAACATCTATCCTGACAGCCAAGTCTCATAATTATGTAAGTGCAGCTGGGTCTTTATACAAACCTCTCTTTCATTTAACAAAAGGAGCTGATATTTTCAGCTGTTTCATGGTGTCTACAACAGCTCATCTCGAGCAAAAAGTCTAAAACATAGAAACCATCTCATCAAAATGAACAAGATTATAAATATGACCT
This sequence comes from Cichlasoma orientale, assembly GCA_034780415.1. NCBI lineage: Eukaryota > Metazoa > Chordata > Actinopteri > Cichliformes > Cichlidae > Cichlasoma > Cichlasoma orientale. The sequence continues at coordinate 564,730 of JAVDPK010001828.1, read as the reverse complement.
GACAGTTAAAGCAGAACTAACTTTTTTTGGATCACTATGCAAACACAATGCTGAAAGCAGAGACTGCAACAGAGACAACTCAACTTGAGGATAACTACAGAGTTGAGTGGAAATCATTTTGGTATTAATCGCTGTCAGCAGCCTCTTTTGAGTTAACTGTAGTGTTTTGGTTTGTGATTAATAAATATCTTGCAACAGGTATTAAAAGGTCCTGAATTTTAAATATTTATAGAATAAATTGTTATTCTTTATGCATTTAGGTTGTTATATTGTTATATTCTTGGGTCTCCTTGGATTGAAATGCATTAATGAATGACACGGTTAGTTTATCTATTTAAAGAAAAACAACACTGATCTTCTTAGCAAGTTCACTCCCCCAAAAAGCAAAACATGAGTAGAAGATATGCTGAACTGCATGCGTCTCTTGCTAGCTGTCGAGTTTTGCAGAAGATGATTAACTGTGCTGGGTAAATTGCAGGCACCATTTCATTTTCCCCTGGTTAAAAATACTTTGAAGACGAGGGAGAGAGAAGGTACAAAACCACTCAGCAGTTCTGAGGCAATGCACCTGGAGCTGCGGGACACATGGTATCTCGTCTGCAGGGCTGAGAAAAACAGAAAACTCAGCAAAGAAGTGGCTCATGGTTAAACCAAACTGCTTCACTTTAAAGTACATTCACATTAAAGGTGACTTTAATTCATCTTTAGCTTTCTGTACCTCCTCGAATGTTATGTTCTCCTTTTTTTTTTTTTTTAAATGTTTGCTTTCTGGTTCTGGTTGAAATCTCTAGCGGCAGATTTGAAGAAAAATGACATTTTGTAAACATCAAATGTTACAAAAAGCAGGGAATTTAAGTCAATTCTAAGGTGCTGACAACACAATTACATCTTACCATTAAAAGAAATGCTTAACCTGCACCAAGTGATTTCAAAGCAAATTTATAGATTCCTTTATAATACATTGGGAGTGTAATGCTAGCTTATACTGTAGGAAGTCAAGCAAAAATATCAGTCTCATGATATAATCACACCAAGCTTTCTGCAAGGCAGCATACAAGGCTATCATTGCATCCCTTTGCTTACTCTTGGTTAATTTTTCATCATTTTGTTTATTTGGTTCAGTGCTGCACTGGGACCACAGAATGTTTCACATGATGCTTCACATTGGGATTTTGGTCTGTAACATGCTAGCATACTGCAAAGCCAATTTCAAGTAACTGCAACGTTCTTTTGAGTGTTTGTTCAAAGTTGTGTAAGAAAGTTTTTTTTCCCCCTAGCTCTTATTTTTTCTCTTGCAAACTGTAATTCTCTTCATCTCATGGGAAACATGAGAATAATGGGTCATACTAGACGCCTCTAACTGGATTTTTACAGTAGTTTCCTGACCTGCATGTTTGCTGGTTCTAGGACAAACCACTGTTTCTTCCTCAGCCGTTAATGTGTTACAATAAAAAATGTTCTGAATAAAACCTAGGGATGCACACACAAAGTAAGTGCAAGTGGTTTCCCTTCGTGCTGCCAGAAAAAGGGCTTGCACATATCATGAAGGCAAAAAAATTCTTATAAATTATTGTTCTTGCCATTAAGTCTGCTTTTATAAGGCCTATAATTTTCAATTTATGGAGACACTACAATGTGAATATAGCACAGTGGTGACTTTGTGCTGGACAACATAAACTTAAAAGGCATTCTCTCATGCTTGTGCATGGCAACAGGAAAAACAGAAGCAACACCCCTGTAATCAGTCATAAACAAATAAATGGATATTATTGTTTCCAATAATTATAGCAAAAAGTGTAACCTTCTCAAAATAGCGGCTCAGCCTTCTAATATCCAGACACATGCAGTCTGAGGTACCTAATAAAGTGGCGACTTGGTGATCATTTCTTATCTCATTCACAGACAAAAATTGTCCCATACATTTTACCTACAGTAATAATGAAGTTACTTGTGTTTGGGATCTGTTCTGCATCTGAGATCAAACTCTCAACTTCAAAAAATCTCCAGTAAGAAAAACACAAACAGACTCATTTAGGATTTTAAAGAGCAGTGATGCTTAAAACCTACAACCAAAACCAGTCACAGATTCAGAACATTTGAAAACATGAACTTATTTTTTCAGTTTTATCAAGTCGTTAAAGAAGCTGTGAGATGATCTTACTAAGGCACCGTTATATATTCACCCCTCAAGACTTTTTACTCCAAAGTTCAATATTTAACAGTAACAATCCGACTGACCCACTAGAGGGCAGTACTGAGCTATCTTCACGGCTATTAAGTCTGTTGGTTCAACACTGCACCTCATTTTGAAATCAAGCATGACTCTAACCACTGTTCAGAGGCATTACAAACAAGTGAACTACTTAAAGATACAAGAAGCAGTTTATGAAAAATAATGATGCCTACTTTGATGTTACAGTATATAATAAACGTGCCAAGTGAATGATACCGAGAGAACCCTAGAGGCTCCAAAAAGATTAATTGTTTAGCCAATCTATATATTTTTTAGACCATTTTTAAAGTCACAAACAGATTCGAACTTTAAATTTTAAGGTCTCCTTTTTTTGGTAATAACATTTTAGTTATTACATTATTCTAAATATTAAATAATCAACAAGTTAATCTATATGAAAACAACTCAGCTCTAACAGAATTAACAGAAGCAAACTCATAACTGAACATTTTTTAAACTTCTCATGTCTGATGCAAGGAAGCATGAGATATATTGATTTATTAGAGAAAACGCAGTTCTGCAGTTAGTTTTACTGTCTGTTTGTGCCACTTTGTACCAAAAAGCTCATATGCACAAGTGTGCAGGTGGGGGATAAAAGGCAGCTGACATCAGTTGGTATGCCAACTCAAATAATGGAGTTTTTGCAACCGAAGAAGAGAGCAGCTTTCAGTAAAGCACTGATACTGCAGCTTTTCATTAGCTTCATGTAATCTGGGGCCTAGGGGCTTAACGTTCCCCAAATAATCGCGCGTCTTGATTGGCGCTGCCTTAATTATCTTTCAGGAATCTGATAAATCATTAAACAAAACATGTTACTTATCCAAAATAATATGCACCATTTTCCCCTCCAAGGACAAGAAGGCAAAACAACAGTTTGTGAAGATGCAACACAATGCCACGGAAGCATGAGAGGGGGTTACCCAGGAAACCACCGTCGTCATGGAGACTGCATCACAAGGCGGTTCAACAAGCAGAAGGCGGGGACGCGCGGCGCGTTCTCCCTCCTTTTATCCACGCTGTTTTCATTCTGTCCTCACTGCGCACACGACCTCGATCACACAGTTATTCACAGTTTTATTTTTTCATGTTCCTCCTGCTTGCTTTGGACAAAGTTTGCCACGACACAGCATATTTATTCTAAAAAATATACTAGTGACAGTTTGAGCCGGGGTCAGTTAATTTGAGTTTTATTCAATATAGGCTATATAGGCAGTTCTGAATAAAAATACAACTGTACGAAAAGCTCAACTTATAATTTATGATAAGCGTTTCCATCAACACCACTCTGCGTTTTTATTACCTGAATAATAATCCGAACACCATGTGGACAGCTTATGATATCAAATATAACCTAAGCAGGCATTTGGCTATATAAATTACCATAGTCTATTGATTTCCACAAAGCACAAGACGTCGTTTTTGGACTGGTGGGTAGATTGAGTAGAAGACTATATGCTACACGTGTATCCCAGTCATGAACACCAACAACGTTCGCATTATAACATCAAGATATGTAGGCATCGTGTGGCACTATACACTGAAAAAAATATCTGTTTTAACAAGCTTTTTAAATTGTTCCTTCCCGTTTCTCAGTGCAATTGATCTTTTGGTCGTATTAATACTTGTTGATCGCGGAGAAACACTCAAAACAGGTACATTTACAATGAAGTATTTTCGTATTTTTTTTTTCAGTTTGCTTAGGCGTAAACAAAATATGCCTTGTTAAAACAGAGATTTGCAGCTTTCATCCACAGATATGGACTGACACGTTACGATTGGCTATATAAAAATATTATAGGTACTATTTCTTCATGCTTCATAAATGATCCATTGCGGGGTTCATTTACACGTCTGTGAAGATCTTTTTGATGTTCACGCAGTTCTGGTTGTTTTCGGTGGTGAAGTTGGACTGTTTGAACGTACTGTTGATGCCCTCCTCTATCACCATGTACTCTGACTTGCTGAGAGACGAGGAGCTGCACGACCTCCTCAGCTCCTCTGAGGGGAGGTGCTCACAGCTACCTACAGTGTGGTACTGTGGGTACTCCTCTCCATCAGTCTCTCTGTGGTAAAAGTAGTTGAAATTGGACACAATCACTGGCACGGGTAAGGCAATGGTCAGCACGCCTGCTATTGCGCACAGAGAGCCCACTATTTTACCACCAATAGTGACCGGATGCATGTCACCATAACCAACTGTGGTCATTGTGACAACTGCCCACCAAAAGGCATCTGGGATACTGGAGAAACTGGAAGTGGGGTCGTCTGCTTCTGCAAAGTAAACAGCGCTGGAGAAGAGAATAACTCCGATGAAAAGAAAAAATATGAGCAAGCCGAGCTCCCTCATGCTGGCCTTGAGGGTCTGTCCCAAAATCTGAAGTCCTTTTGAGTGTCGTGAGAGTTTAAAAATACGAAAGACCCTCACCAGTCTGATCACCCTCAGGATGGCGAGGGACATTGCCTGCTGACCGCCGTTGGTTTGCCTCTCGGCCAGCTCTGTCCCCAGAGTGATAAAATAGGGGATTATGGCGACGATATCAATGATATTCATTATGTTTTTAGAGAAGGTAGTTTTGCTGGGGCAGGCAAAAAACCTGACCAGCAGCTCAAAAGAGAACCATATAATGCACAACGTTTCTATCACAAAGAAGGGATCTGTGAACGGGTTTGACGTGTAGGGAGCAGTGCCATTAACTGTGGGTGCCACTGTGGCTTGGTCTCTGTCGTCCCGAAATTCCGGCAGAGTCTCCATACAGAAAATAACAATTGAAATTAAAATAACAAGCACTGAAACGATGGCTATCCCCCTTGCTGGCCCAGAGCTTTCGGGATACTCAAACAACAGCCAAACCTGCTTTTGAAAATCATTTTTGGGGAGGACACGCTCCTCTTCTTTTATAAACCCTTCATCCTCGCGGAATTTCTCCATGGCTTCCTCACCGAGTTGGTAAAACCTGATCTCCTCTGAGAAAATATCAATGGGGACGTTAACAGGTCTCCGTATGCGCCCTCCTGATTGGTAGTAGTAGAGGATGGCATCAAAGCTTGGTCTGTTCCTGTCGAAGAAGTACTCGTTCCTCAGTGGGTCAAAGTAGCGCATCCTTTTCCTGGGGTCCCCGAGCAGCGTGTCTGGGAACTGGCTGAAAGTTTTCAGTTGCGTCTCGAAGCGTAAACCCGAAATGTTGATGACCACCCTCTCGCAGCATCCCTGGCGGCTGCGCTCGTATCGGTCCACCGACAGGTGAGGCGCTGAGAGCACGGCGGACTCCTCCAGCATGTTTTCTACCGTCATGACGCCCTTCTCGTCCACGGCATAACCCCGGTTGTCAGACTCGTTGCTGCCCCTGTGTCCCTCTGACGAGGGCGGAAGGATCACGCTGGAGGTCTGGTCATCCATACAGGTGGTTTTCGGTCTGTAGGAGCAGAGTGCGCCACGCCACTCCCAGCCAAAGCTTACAGCTTTGGAGAGCTGAGGCCGACGCCACTTACATCTCCTCTAACCATCACCTATCTCTGCCTATCTAAACGTTGAAGCGCTGCACTCCCCTCTGGCTTTTTTTTTCTTCTTTCAAACACGTCGACACCCGCCCACGGCGTGCATATGTCTGACATACGTCCACCACCCGCCCAATCGGAAATTAACTTGACACTTAATGTCGAGGACCCACCCTTGTGTGGCGAGCTAAAAACACTTGATGAAAACAAATCCACACCTGTTAGATCCAAGTTTTATTCTTACGCTGTGAGCTCGTGCGAACCCGTTATCATCTTTATCACGTGGGAATGACAACAGATCAGGACTCCTGTCAGCTTCTTTTAGCAAAAATCACAAAAAAGGCACTGAATCCAAAATATATGCGATTCACCTTAAACACAAATGAAAAGGAAAAAAGAACGAAAGAAAATCACAGAGGGACGCAATGTCTTCTTTCTGATCTGCAGTCAAATCTTGGCCACGTTTTTTCTAACTCAAAAAAAAAAACAAGTGATGTTAGTTACAGAAATTGATTTAAGATAATAAGGATTTTTATAATCAACTAAAAAAGAGGACCGAACCGTGGTAACAGGATATGTACTGTCTACAAGCAGCGCACAAAATGACATGCTTAAATTTCTGTTATGTATCTTCTTTCTTGTTGAGGGGGTGTTGCTCTCCATGGTGCTGAAAACAAGCGTGCCCCAGTTGGTAAATCAATGCGCGCGCTCTTCAGCAGCACTCAGCTGAGTTTATTACGTGCTCAGTTTGTGTGTATTCGTTAATACATGCTTGCCTGGATGTTGCTAACATAGCACATAGGCTTCGGGATCAGTCACCTCATTTCCACTCGGAAACACACACACACGCACGCACGCACGCAGAGACTTTGCCGCCATGTGTTGATAGAATCGCCTCAAAGAAGAGTGAGCGTCATTCTTTGTTACAGCTGCGATTAATGACGAAAATGCAAAATCAGTGTTGTTTCTAATTTATACTGACAGGCTTCATCAAAGGAGCCTGTCACCGTCTGTGGTTTAGAACGGCAAGCGGGGTTAATGAGTTCAAATGGGGTTCAAGGCTAATGCACAATGTGCCCTTTTGTTGTTTATATTGTGCCACTCTGGGTTTTAAGTGAACACCAAAGGAAAAGCTTCTCTTTTCTTCTGCCCAAATACAGCAACATCTAGTACTCAACTATCAACTTATTTAGGAAATCCTCTTAAAGCGGATGACACTGATCCAAACAACCTGACCTGTGTTGTAGGGGTGTATTACAGGACATAGGAGACCTCTTAGAGTTAAGAACACAATATAAAAAAAGACAAGTTGGCAAGTTTATTGGCCCATGTTTACAGATTTCAAGACAGGAAAAGGCCACTTCAATTAATTTTCTTCATTAGCTGCTTAAGAACTGCAGCACTATTTAGTGTAGCACAGTCTTCTATAAGGACTTATAGGGCCTACTCTCCAAAAGAAACCTTGCCTTGCCATCATAAAACTGTAAAAACATCCATTCAAATGTTCAAATATGCATTCTTTGTAACATTTCTCATCCAAAGGTTTTTTCTGTCCATGCATAAAAAAGGGTTTAATAAGAATGATACTTTCCAACCCTGTTTGTAATGCTACCTCTTTCTCAGGTTGTGTCACATCTCCAACTTCTCAGGCACAACATATGTGAAACTAGCAGCTCTGTTTCTGAATAAAAGGGAAATATACATATGCTAAGAATTAAGTTACACCAAAGTGCAAAATATCAGAAAGGTATAAAGTAATTTTGCCCAAAAAAACTGTGGAAGCTAAATCTAACAAGAGAAGGTCATTAACGTTGTTGAACGCACACATTTTATTTGTTCTTAAAATGCACACTCTGATGTCCAAATTAATGATGAAACAGAAAAAAAAAAGAATTATTTAACTTATTGACACTTGGGTGGCATGTTTGTGAGGTTGCAAACAGCACCGTCATTTCACCAAGTGAGTATCTCAGTTCTGGAAAGCCTCTACTATGGAATACTGCTACATTTATTGTGAAAATGGTAAAGTGACTCACTGTGAAAGTAATGATACTAAAGCAGATAAATATTTCAGATTGTAGATATTTAATAAAGATGAATGCAAGTCTTTAAAACCCAGTCCTGATTTACAATTTAGAGAAAAAAACAAAGATTAAAAACCCACAATAAAGCTAAAACTCAATTTTCCATGGCATGTTTACACATTGATTTAATTGAGAATGAAAACAGTGTGTGTATGAAACCGCTGCCACTGTGGTCCACATTAGATAGGTGAAAGAGCTGACAGGGCCTCATATAAAAATGTCTAATAACAATAAGCAGAGAAGATGTCCATCTAAACTGATGCCAGTTTACTGACAGGACCCCTAACCTGATCCAGAATTTGCATTAGCGGTGGTTCCAGCTTCCCAAATCTGAGGATTAGTATATTCGAATTTTGGACAATTAGTTGGCTAAAACTGGAAATATCAAAACACCACTTGGAGTGTGGCATAAATTAACAGCCCAAATGATTAATCAATGTGTCAAGAAAATATTCAGCAAATTAATATGCAGAGAATATAATAACAAGCTTGCAGCTGCATCCACCATTTTTTTAGGACGAGAAACTTTGAAGTAATTAAAATAAATACATTTTAAATATTTCAAAGTTTTTGGAGTCTTTTGGAGTATAAATATATATTTCCCCACTCGCCCTGTGGGTAGTCTTTATCCTCCAAGCTCGGGTCCTCTACCGGAACCCTGGGAGCTTAAGGGTCCTGTGCAGTATCTTTGACTTTTCCTGGGACTGCACTCTTCTAGACAGAGATCTCGGATGTTCTTCCTGGAATCTGCTGGAGTCACTCTCCCAGTTTGGGGGTCACTGCCCTGAGAGTGGCATGTTTAGCCACATGTTCTCCTTCAATTGCTGTCTGGTGTCCAAAAAATTATGTGGGCTTTATAGATAATTGGGAAAGTTTGTTAGAAGAGATGACATCCATCCCACTTTGCATGGAGCAGCTCTCATTTCTAGAAATCTGGCCAAATTTATTAACCCCCCTAAAATGTGACTACCCAGGGTTGATACCAGGAAGCAGATTTTCAGTCTTACACATCTCTCTGCAGCTTCTCTCCCTGTTAGTAAATGATTTGATAATTGATCAACATATTGATTTATTCTGCCTTACAGAAACCAGGTTACAGCAGGATGAATATGTCAGTTTAAATGAATCTTCCTTAGAAGTGGCTTCTCTGCAGCAATTCAACCACAACAGTTGATGTTGAGATGTGTGTGGTACTTGAACTCTGTGAAGCATTTAGGTGGACTCTTATCTGGAGTGCTGTTAACTTGCTGTTTCTGAGGCTGGTAACTCTGATGAACTTATCCTGTGCAACAGAGGGAACTCTTGGACTCCCTTTCCTGGAGCGGTCCTGATGAGAGCCAGTTTCATCATAACATTTGATGACATTTGACTGCACTTGAACATATTTTCAAGTTCTTTTATGTTCTTGAAAATTTTCAGATTGACTGACCTTCATTTCTTAAAGTAATGATAGACTGTCATTTTTCTTTACTTAGTTGAGTCATTCTTGCCATAATATGGATTAGAACATTAGTCCAATAGGGCTATTGCTACCAATACTGCCTCTTAACAACACAACTGATGGTCTCATTAAGAGGGCAAGAAATTCAAGAAATTAACTCTGAACAAGGCACAGCTGTTAACTGAAAGACTATTTCATAAAACTGACTGAGAAAATGGCAAGATGTGCAAAGCTGTCATCTAAGCAGGAGGTGCCTACTTTGAAGAATCTAAAATCTAAAACATATTCTGGTTTGTTTACCACTTCTAAGTTTACTACATGATTTCTCATGTGTTCCTTCATAGTCTGGATGAATTCAGCATTAATTTACAGAGTACAAAAAAAAAAAATAAAAGCATTGAATGAGGAGGTGTGTCCAAACTTTTGACTGGTACTGTGGGAACACTAATCTCGGGGTGTCAATAACATTTATCTGTTTGATTTTAAAAATAATGAAAATGGAGCACCGTGGGGTGAAACCACTCTTGGATTTATGTTGTTTAACAGAATTTTTAGAAGTCTGGTCATGTTTAAGTCATCTTAGTGTAATCACTATTTACACCAATTCACTCCCACTTCAGTGTTAATAACATGCACATAAATTTGATTTAAAAAAATTATCCTTTCCAGCAATTTCATGCTGCTATTAAAAGGCTCCCAGTGGTTGCAAATCAGGACGCATGGGAAGTTTTGTCTGGGTTTTTGTCTCCATAGCAACAAAACATCAAGTGTTTTGTAAAGAGAAAAGGAGCTAAGTTGAAGAAGTTACATAATTTCCGGTCCGACTCGTGCAGAAGCGGGTGGCCCGAGAGATTTTTTTTTTTTTCACATTCCCACTGAGGAATGAACACGTTACATATCAGAACTGAAATGAACCAATCTATTCGCATGTACTGCAAGTATGCGTCTTTGACTGCAAGGCCACTTATTATATGCAAAAGAACCTGTTCAACATGAAAACACAGACATAAAGCGCTAACCCTGGACAGGGGAAACACTTTACCTTCATAGAAAGATGCATTAAAACAGCCTTTAGCTGTTCATCTTCTGAGGAAGAAAAAACACATTAATGGCTGGAGCAGCAAAGTTAATGACGTAGTTGTTTTTAGGTAGGGAAGGTGATTTCCTGATTACGCTGTTTACAAAAGACAAAGAAAACTATATGTAAACAACTTTAATTAATAAAGTCCCCTCGAGATGCTTTCATTGTAAGAGCCAAGTCGTCATATGATTTCTTAAATTTTCACAACACTGCAGGAGGTTTATTGTCTTAAACATAAGCCAAGAAATCCCTGTAGACATCGCCCTTGTCCTACACATGCTTATTTCCAATATCACACGCATTCATAAACGTTTAATAGCATTTCTATTCCGCAAGGTCATTCGGTCCATTTTCCCAGCCCAATCTGTTGGCTGCCTGCTGAGAATAAAACAGACCTATTATGTATCCAAACCTCTGGAGCTGAAAGCCACTAAAGATAGCCTTTTATCAGTCTGGGAAGTTAGAAAATGACTTATTAACTCTGGTAGAAGTTGGAATTTTAAGTGACATTACAAATGATATTTTGTGTCTGGTCTGAAGGGGGATGAGGGCATTTAATATAATAATCCCTTCCCTAAGATCTTAACTGCATTTTTCATTCTTCAACACTGTCGACAGTGTCAGGGGAAAAGGGGGATGGTTTCCATCAGAAGTGACAGTGCTTGGACTGCTCTTTGAGTAATGAGGAGCAAGGCTTTTTTTTTCTGTTCGGTCTGGCTCACAGGCACACACTGGTAGATCAATAGAGGCAGAGAGAGAGAGACCAGCATCTATCGATCAGTGGTGCATTGGCCGTTATCCCACATAGAATCATCGAGCATTCACACTGTCCATTGCCACAGCCATCATAAGTCACAGTGAAGGTCAAGGTCATAAATAATGCAACAACACTTTTCTTGCGACAATTCTGAGCAGCCACACAAGGGGTTAAATGAGGGCTGGAAAAGGTTGTGCCCCCATCAGTCCATATCATGTAAAGTACTGAGACCTAACAAATTCAAACCAATTAATTCATGTCGCCTTCAGGTGACTATTGTGATTTGGTGCTATATAAATAAAATTGAATTGAACTGAATTGAATTGAATTCGTGGCAGTTAAAACATCATAATCAGATGTAGCAGATAATAAAAATGGAAAACCTGTTTACATAACATTAATTAATTTTGCTGATTCATATGTTACAAACTGATAAGTCAAACTATTATGCCCACCATGCCTATTTTGCTGTTTATACTGTCATTATATCTTCCAATATTCTCATCTGAACTGCTCCTTCGACCTAGCATAGTATAAAATGGACTAATGCCATGCAACAGTACGTGAATGATAGTGAAGAGTTAACATTGTTGCTAGAAAGATCCACCATCTGTTGTTCCTGAGGTGGCCCATTATCTCTCCTACAGGGGACACTCTGCCTTATGTGCTGGGCTACTGCCTTACTGCTCTCAATAAAAAAAATGAAACACAAGAAAAAAAACCAAAAAAACATTGGCACTTTGTTGTTCAGTGTTTGTTGTCTGTCTCGGTGTGTTTTAAAGTGATTGTAAACAAGAATGAAGCATGTGACGACATCTCTTGGACAGAGTATTGGGTGTCTCATATTAAGAGGTGGTGATGCTCTCCTCAGCCGTCCTCCCACTCTCATCATATCGTCTTTGAGCATTAGGTCGAGCTGTTACATTTGGTGGCTACGAGGTAGCTCACCAGATTTCTAGCTGAGTTTGTGCAACTTCTCTTTAAAGACATCTTACTCTGCAAGCTTGATGGGAATAAGTTTGTTCCTCTTTTCTTATTTAAAGGTTCTGTCATCCTAATCCTCTTCACTAATCGCTGAATCTGACCAATGATGTTCGCAATTTGTATCGAGAACCATTCGCCATTCATTTTGAGAACCTTGAAAATGAAAAATCAATTTGCCTCAGAGTCTCAACTTTCAGTTTTTTGATTTCCCAACAACAGCTCTGAAATTCTTTTGGTTTTTAACAATTTCTCTGTTACCTCAGGACCTCGGGTAGATTGAACCAGTTTTAGTTAATCAGCTGTGCTACCTTGAGGCCAGTTCAGCAGGGTTTTGACCTGGATCGATCAGGTGATACTCTCAGGGGTCAAAGATTTCTCTAATTCTCTGGACAGTCTGGGATGAAGAAATGAACCCTTCGAGCTATGTTAATGATGTAACCTGGGACTATTTACGAATCTCTCCTTCTATCATCTCTGAGCGTCGGCTCCTTATTTAGTTTATTGTTCACAGCAACAGAGATTGCTTTTGAAGCCACTCACTTACCAATCTATAACAAAGTTTCCCAAATAATTCGCGTAACTCTTTTACCTTAGGTCCAACTTGATGGACAGTAGTTCATCCCAAACAGCACCTTCTGACATATTGCTTTTAGTATCTTCTTTCCCGGCCTATGATGTCACCATCTACAAAGAAATCATTTCTAATTGAGCTTGATAATAAAATACATTCTTTCTCATTTTGGCTGGCAAGATTGTGTCAGCCTGGAGATGATTATGCTCCGAAGAATCTTCTTACGATACTCTTTGTTCTGACTGTAGCTCAGTTTTACCACCATTTTGCTCAGTTTTTGTCTTTGCTAGTATGGAACCTGTCACACATGACTGTAAGATCAAATCTACCCTAATCTTGTCTGTTTGTCAAAATTGATAAACCCCTGGTGTGGAATATAGCGTGCTCATCTTTGATAGGCTCCTTGGTTGGTGCTTTTGAAGCTGCTTATCAGAGAAGGGAGTGCCTCTGCAGAAATGTGTGATTCTGTGAACATCAGTGAGACAGCTGCAAATACAGAAATTTCTGCAATTGAAATTTGAGTGAACGCTATCAATTCCTATATTTGCACTAAAGATGCTTAAATTTTTTATAACCCTTATTGCAGAGATTAAGTGAACTAAGATGCGTTACTGCACACAGGGCTGCTTCTCTCACACTTCTTTTAACTCGTCCTTATTATAGACTCAGTGTGTTGCTTTGATGACCTTGACGTTCCTTTGGTTTTCATGCCTTTTCAGTTGCTGATGTGCATCAGTGGTCGCCTCCATTTCAATTTCAGCTCTCTTTGGAGGTAACTGTGTAGCTGTCTGTGCTCGCTTAGCTGAAACACTTGGGGACTGAGGGATGATCTGAGCCATGGTTGAGTGCAGTGGCTCTGGAATCTGTGGTTCTTTGTATGGACCTAGTGTTCTCACTGAAAAACCACGTGCCTTTTGCTTTAGCATCAAATTCCTTTGAGTTCACAGTCAAGATTGTTACATCTGTCATGTCATACAAGTCACTTTAGATAAATCATGTTTCTTTTAATGTCCCAGTGATCATTAACATTAATGTTATGGCTCTCTCCACCCCATTAATTTTGATTTTGTTTGTTTTTTTCTTTGACCAATCTTCCGTTTTCTATGATTTCCAATAAAACTTGTTCATTATTATGATCATAACAAAGACACTTAAAGAAGGATTCAACTCACAAAATAAATCAAATTGCAGAAAATAGGTCTGTTAAAATACCATGAAAGAAAAAAAACAAAAAAAAAAAAAGAAATTTCAGACACGGAAAATGGATGTGGACTTCTTCTGTTGTCATGGCAACACGTCTAAGTCAGTCTTATGAGGGTCAGCTACATCCATCCAATTTCTGCCTATCTGACTTAGGTTTGGTTTCGGGAGTGGGGCCTATCCCAGCTACTCTGGGCTATAAATGAGGCGCACTGTGGCTAGGATGCAAGTCTACTACATGGCTAACAGACAGAAAACCACACACTCTCATAGCCAACCTACAACTAATTTAGGATCCTCAGTTAACCCAAGATGTATGGTTTTGGATTGTGGAAGGAAACTAGGATGCAATAAATAAATAAAAAGGCAAAGAAAGGCTCCAGCAGACCAGGAGGTTTGAGCCTAGAACCTCACCACTGCACTATCCTAAGATCAGCGGTATTTGTAGAATATGGTAATGTAGAATAAGGCATTGGTAAGTGCTTAGTAATTGTGCCACTAGTACACATGCTAATAGGTAACTATGCCATGTTGAACATACTGTAGTTTCTAGGGGGCAGGGTTGTAACAGTGGAAACAAAAGTGGCAATGTAGGTCAAAATCCTTGCTTTGTGAACCTTGATGCTAAGAATTTTGCATTTAGCATGCTGTATGCTTCAGTAAGTCTGCCTCACCGGCAAGGAATTGTGCGCAGCTGCCATCTCAGCAATGCACAAAACAAGTGTGACACATATGGAGGACAACAAGTGAACTCGGCATCACATTAATTCGTATGCCTTAATGTTATGTTGTTGCACTTTACAAATACTCAATTCACAAACGTTACCAGTACATGCTTATATCGTATATAACGTTGTTTGGATGTGTATTTGCACACATGCGTGCAAACAAACACAGGCAGAGGCCAGACAGCTCAGCCTATCTGAAATAAAATTAAATGTTTGCACAGAAACACAAATCCCATAACTGAACTGATGAATGACAAATACTTGTGATTAGCATCATCTGACCTTTAACACAGACAGCACCAAATAAGAATTTCTATCAGGCTCCAAAATGCGACTGAAGGCACAGTGGCAAGCAGCAGCCATGCTGTCCAGAGGGATGTAACTTAATGTCATCCAAATATAAAAAATTACAGTGGCAGTCATGGATGTGACACAATACATGTGTAGTTGCTATTCCTACCTTCATTCCTGCAGTGACAAGTGAAGGTCTTGGGTAAGAAAGACGTCACATGTTGGGAAAAATATCCAGTCCCCTTGATTAGAGGTCCTTGGGGAGAAACCCTCTGTCCATCTATGACACCCTCCACAGGAATGGATTGATAGGGCTGCAGAGAATGAGTCCCCTGAGCATTGGCCTATTGCTTTATGCCTACCTCACACAAGTTAGTTCTCAATAACAGAGAGACCACAGGCATGGCTTGGATGCTAATAAAGTCTCTTTGATTGATTGTGGACTTAGTTCTGTCATATATTTTGTCAACAGTTTTGTTAAGGTGCAGCTATGACTAACAGAATTAGGAGAGAAGGGCGGCTCTCTCAGATTAGTTGCTATTCGTGTGAACCGTGTTCAGTAGCTGTTTCATACATTAAATGTCATCATAGTATTTGCTCTCTATGTTTTGTTTTGATTATGTACGACTTTATAGATTCCGTGCAAAGCAGACAATGCTGGAGCTGCTGACTAATGCAGCACTAAAGGGAACAATACAGTGGCGTACTAATTCTATATCTACAATTCTAAAAGGTAACATTCGGGATTGGATCAACAAGTTAACACTATCATGGTGGCATGAACTGAAACTATTTTATTCCTTCGATTTTTAAGTGAAAATTTCTTAGGATAATATCAAGCTGTATTATTTCTGCATATTACCAGGATTGCATCTTCCCGAAGTAGCCGGTGCGAGAGACATCTTTGAAGTGTGAACCACAGTTTGTAAGGAGCAGATGGGCTGACTAATGTAACTCCTGCCTGGTGTTGTGTGTGTGTGCCGCTGCCAAATCACACTGAGAGATGGCAGAACGGCTCATTTGGGAATGTAGCAGGCTGCAGCAGGAATCACCAGGATAGAGAGGAGCAAGTGCTCAATTAAAATGGTTATCACAATAAACAACACCCAGCATATGCTTATTTAATCACTGTCTTTTTGGCTGCAGACTCACTTCTCTTGTTTATGTGACAATTTGATGTCGATTCCGCAAGCCTGAAGATGTGGAAGTCTCCAAGTACTGCTGCACAAGAACACTGACGCAAAACATGATCAAGTCTTTAAGAGGAAGTTGTTTATTTAAAGTGTGGGTGGGTTTACACATGAACTGAAGTGTAGATAGTCTAATCAAGCTTCAGGCTTGAAGCGTACAGATGGAAATTATTATTATTATTTTCTTTTGGTAGCAAACAGTCAAAGTACCATCTGTTAAAATTTATATATTTCAGAGAAATGTAGCCAGAGGCAATGTGACCTTTCCAGAAAAGGTCATGTGAGAAGAATTCACATTAGGGTTCCACTATCCAGACTTTCAATATCACGAAATATGCCTTTAAAATTGTTAGTGAGAACTCATTTTCATGAAAATAATTTAACAGTGGTTAAAATACACTGGTTCCCCAAAAAAAGAGAAATAAAAAAGAGAAAATAATTCTAAAATTACTTGACTTGAACCCTCCAAACAAACAAACAAACAAACAAACAAACAAAAGTCCTCTGTAATTTTAGATTCTGATACTAAAATATTGTAAAAAGAAAAACAAATTCTGAGTAGGATAAATAGCAATATAGAGAGATAAAGGTATGTTCTGATGCAAAAATCAAAACAAATAGAAGTTTTAGAAATTTGCTTGTCTGGAGCATTGAGGTGCTTGTTAACGTAATGCCACAATCTTCCCAGGAGTGGAGAACCCAGTAAATTCACCCCAAAATCAGATTGTGTAATGCTCTGAGAAACTGTACAAAAATAAAATAAAAATACTGTCAGCTGCCAGTGCTACCCCTCAGCCCCCTGGAAGTACAAGTTCTAGAACAAATAATTACCAGGTCTCAGTACTTCTTAATGGGGTGCATACAGTGTGAGCCTCGGTGACTTTATTTACCATATCAATTCAAAAGCAAATGGCCAAATAAGAACAGGGAACCTGTCAATACTGTCACTTTCTGTTATTGGCATTATTATGGTAAGAACTAAGTCATCTGTGGTATGAATTTGAACATGCTAGGTCACACTGTTCTCAAGTTATTGCATTCACAAGGTTTTCAGAAAAACTTGAACTCTGACCTTGAGTTCAAGGTCGCCAACATATGAACTCGTTAGAGATTTTTTAGTAGATTCATATGCTATCAATTTAAAAAATCCTGGATGACATCGTTCTCGAGTTATCGCGTTCATAACATTTTCAGAAAACTTGACCTCTGATCTTTGCTTTGGGGTTAAGGTGGCTGCGATGTGAACTTGTCCGAGACTTGGTAACACTTGGTAACAGGCCATACGTACCTTGTAATTACATAATTACACATAAAAAAAAAAACGTTCTGCGTAATTTTTGGGTAATTTAGCAGAAAAACCAACAATGTTTCCTCGATCCTACATCGTAAGTACTGTACTTTTTGGGGTACAAAATACTTGTACTATATTCGGTCCATATGATCAAGTTAATATCAGTGTGCAGACAGGTGGTGGCATGGCTTTGGTGGTATTTAGGCTTGCCTTGTGGTAACCATGGTAACCACCTTTAAAAAAAAAAAAAGGGGGAGATCCCAGTGCGTCAATGATGCAATGGGATTTTTGACTGCCCAGTATTCCAGGCTGTGAAATTAACACACTGAGATTAAATTTCACAGCCTGCTGCCCACTACACACTGCTCTCCAAGCAGCTGAATCTCCACACGCACACACACACACGCACTTTTATACACACATGGATAGGAAGATATGTAAAGCAGGATTAGCGATATCCTACATATTTGGCTGTGTGTTTTTACAGTCATTATACTGTATGCGACGCTTCCATAAATACACCCACATAGTGTCATGTATGAAAACACACACGCTTGCTGTCACCGTGCTGAAGTATCACAGAAATAACAACCCCGCGACTGCAGTTAATGATGTGGCTGTCTGCTATAGATGTTTTCCAGTCAAATTCTCCTCTGCAGCCCTAGGTGGAGAGGATTCTTATTATGTACCTGCCACTTGTGATTCACTGTCTCAGCATTGGTACATTGACAGGAACATCATTTATACTCCAATTATTCCACACTGACACGTGCTGCAGATTGAGAAAGGGCTGTATAGATTAGAGTTGTCTGTGGTAAAAATTCATCACTTAGTGTAATTCTGTTTTACCAGATACTGGCTTCAGTGAAAAGAAGTCTGATGGAGCAGGGAGAACATGCAGGCAGATAATCACAGGTTTCAAAAACAACATCAGATTAGCTGAACTAATTCAGAAGAGAAAACCACGCCAACTATAAAATTATTACCCCAAGCTTTTCATTGTCAACAGCTTTCACCGTTTATTCTTCACTTCTTCTGTGCTAATTTTGCAGTGCTCAAAGTGCTCTAAAAACAAACAAAGGGCACTAGAATGGGATTGAGAAAAACAAATGGAAAACACACAAAAGATAAAATGAAAACTAAATACAAATGAAAAACAGAAACGCTGGAGCAGAAGCAGAGCAATAGGGCTGTTACAGTGTAGTAATAAACTGGAAGTGGTCCCAAAAGCCAAAAAAAAAGAGAAATGCAACAGAGAAATCAATACATGCAATACAGAAGCCACCATATCACAAGCAACAGCAAAGTTTTTAATTTAGAGGGTACAGTTTGGTTGTCATTATAACCAAAATGTGCCTGGCGGCTCAATAAAAATGATCTAAGTTGTAAAAGGCTTTCAGACATGTGGAGTATGGTGATATGAACAAGTCAGTCTAGGGACAAGCATTACAAATTAGCTTAGGCTATAAACGCTGTGATGTGTGACTAGTTTTGTTTCAGTTCACCTGTGCAGTACTGAACAGTAAGCCTCATGCTTTGTAACCTGACCTTTGTGTTTTGAATCCTCAGAATGGCCCCTAGATCCGGTCCTATCGGGGCCACGGTACACAATATGAGAACGTTGCACTTACAGGATTACAGGATTACAGGATTATTGCAGTGAACTAATACACTATCCTTAATCTGTACATTTTATCAATACAAATTTCAAATGCATTTCCAGAAAATCCATTATGTTGTGACCTAGCTCCACCTGCACGACACAATCAGATATGATAAAGAATTTATATTATACCTACTATAGATCAGATTATATAACCTATAGATTATTACTGGAAACAGTCATGTAGATCACAGTTTATAAAAAAAAAAAATCAGAAATGAAGATTTAAGTTACAAAGTTGCAAATCTGCATTTATTTTCACTTCTAAATTAGGTGACAAAAGGAGATGAATATAGAAGAACATGAGATTAAATATATACGGATATGCTCGTAAAATATATTCCCTGGAAAATGTCAGAAACAATTCAGACATTTTGTGAAGTAATTTAATCAAAAATTACAACTACATTCACATCCAATTATCTTTATGTAGACCGACTGCTTCCCAGAGTCAATAACTGTTGACTACTTCGGCAGCGTCACAAAGGTCCACAGATATCAGACTGGAGCCGTGTATCGGTGATGATAGCGACAGCATCCCTACATGACTCTGTGTTGCAGGACCATTTACCCTCCCTGGCAGCAGTTTGCATTGAAATATTTACCGATAGTGCTGTAAGGGGATGACTGAGGCAACGATCCAGGTCAGTGGAGATGATGACAGGGCCTGGGCACAGATGTGGGAAAGACCCAGTGAACAACCTATCCAGTGTTACAAAAAAACCCAAAAAAAACCCACTATGTATTATAAAAAGAGAGCGTAATGAAATACATATTTATAAGTATATATTTCTGCCAATGATGCAGAGCTGAAAATTAAGTTTAGGTTTACAACACAGAACAGTCGACAAATCACGCAAGTGTTTCATCTTATTTTGCACACTGAGCAGAAAGGTGTCAACCACACGATGCAATTATAAGGGATTATTACTATTAACAAACCATAACAATCAAATCCAATCATCCCACATTCAGAGTAGGCTCCCCTTCATTTCTTTTTAATGGTAATGGATGAGCAATTCATCCTTTCTAAAAATCCAAACAAAGCAAACAAAGCAGAAGGCTTTATGAGGACAGACTTCAAAGCATGAGTTCTCATTAGACTTGTTATGCCTTTGAAGAGCCAGCAATCCTCAGTGCAAAATCACAGATGGATATCTCTAAAAGCTCTGTTTTTCTCCCGCTGGGGTTCCTGTAATTATGAACACATGAGCTGAAAGCATTGTTTTTGCCCTTAAACATGTAGCATTTTTTTTTAGTTCTGTGTGTGGGCATACTATTGCTGACCTGTAGAATCAGTTCCAACACTGACACTTTGCTGCTGAAAACCAGTGCAAAGTGTACTTGTAAATCCTGCCGAACTCTATTTATTTGCTCCATTAAACGGTTCTGTACTTGTAGTAAATCACGTTGCAGTGATTTAATGTGATAAAAATAAGGCAAGTTAGCTGAAACTATTTATCTGAATGGTTTTCAGTTGGCAATGGCATCATAGTTCATAGACAACATTACACTGGAACTCAATATCGAATTTAACCCCGTAATATCCAGTTTCTCCTTTCATTGTCCCTTAAATACCTTTACTTTGACTCTCTTTTAGTTCTGTTTTTCTCTCCACCAACTCCTGATGTATTTGTCACACGTGTGAGTGCGGCGGCTCAATGCTCTCTAGTTTGGTGTCTTTACTGTCTGTACTCGCCTACGTTTGTAAATCTGTGTAAAGCAGACCATGTGCATAGTTGACAAGACTTAACTCACATACAGATTTTTATGCTGTCATTTAATATTGGTAGGGACATCTCCCTACCGGCCCTACCTAATTATATGTCCCTGGGACAAAGGTCAGTCAGTGCCCATCTTTTTCACAGAGACGAACCCATCTAATTCTCTACATAATGTTCTCTGTATAAATCTGTATGAGTTTAATCAAGATCTCCACTAAAGCATAATGCTTAATTTGTGCCATGTCCACTCATAAGGCAGCATGAAATCAAATTAAAATATAGATGGCTGTTGCATTATTTTGTGCACATCTGCAGAAAATTAATCCTGTTATGTTTGGTATTTTTAGAAACACTAGGATATTTATTACAATTTTAAATAACAGTTTCCATGTTTGAAAAAACAACAACAGTGGTTACTTTCCTATGATTCAGTACCTTGTAGAACCACCTTTAGCACCAATAACTTGAAGTGATAATTTTCTGACTTTACGCTCTCTTTACTCTCACATAGTTGTGGAGGACCCACTCTTCTTTACAACACTGTTTCAGTCCACTGAGCTTTGCTGGCATTAATTTAGGGAAAGCTCTCTGAAGGTCCCACCACAGCATTTCAATAGGGTTGAGGTCTGGACTTTGACTGAGCAACTGCAACACCTTGACTTGTCTTTTTCAGCCATTCTGTTGCTGGTGTGCTTGGGATCATTGTCCCGTTGCGTGACCCAATTAGCTGTCAAACAGATGGTCTCAAATTTGACTCTAGAATAGTTTGGTATACAGAGGAGTTCATGGTTGATTCAAAGGTGCCCAGGTCCTGAGGCTGCAAAACAAGCCAGTATAATCACCCCTCCACCGCTGTGCTTCACAGCAGATACAGTATAAGGTGTGCTGATATGGTGTGTTTAGTTTACACCAAACATGGTGCTATGCATTGTAGCTAAACATCTCCACTTTTATATTTGATTCTTTCTGACAATTTTATTTTTCACACAACTGTAACTATTTTCTGGATCATTCCAAGACGCTGTGGCGGTAGATATGAAACATAGCGGGCAGCCAAACAGCCAGGAGGAGATATACATTGACATTATAAATCCCATAGCCTCCACTTTTGTTATCTTGAATGAAACATACAATATTTGTCCAGATATGATAAAACATGAGATGTGTCGGGTCCATTTACTGGAGCGAGCAGAGCTTGCCGAGTATTCACACATATACAGTAATTCATGCACACAATGACGACAGCAGAAAGTGACATATTTATTCAAAAACATCCGCTCCAACTTTAAATGTGTCACATTTGATACCGCTCACATTTGTTCTCTCGGCACATCTCACTAAACAAACAAGTAAGAGATATTGGACACAGTGGCTGCTCATGCCACACCAAAGGGAGGTCTCACTCCTTCCTGCCTGTGCAATTGCCTTAGCTCAATGATTTATGAAAAGGAGAACAATCTGCACACAGATGGGACATAGATATAAATATTCTGACCAGTCACAAGAAGGTCAGAGTACACTTGTATTAGCTCATGTGATCTATGACACAAGGAGAATTGCAGATATGCTGAAATCAAGTACAAAAAGTGCAACTAATAAATAGTAGAAAAAATGGGAAAATGCATAAACAAACAAGTCGTGTTTCTGTTCTCTCTCCAAACCATCAGGCTAGTCAGTCTTACTTAAGTTCTAATCTTTCAAAGAAAACTGGGGAATAAAAATTGAGCCTCAGATTTTCACCATATTCTTGTGTTTTCTTCGTGTGATTTGATCACATGTGATGCAAGTCAGGACAGTTTGTTTGTCATGACAGTTGTTTACTACCTACACCTGATCCAGCTGGCAGATTGCTGGGTCAAAACATTTTTTTCCCCCTGATGTTTCCCAGGTGAATAAAAGGCAATTTTACATGGTGGAAAACCCTTTGAAAGCAGGATGCTCATTACACTGTTCTATTGATTTTAACAGTAAAGTCAAGTCAGCTCAAACTGTAAATCCGTTAGCAAGACTGTACTGGATGACGCTATCAGAAATCAATGGATCTATCGAATGGCCAGTACAATCAGCTGAGTCTGCCTGCATTTAACATTAATGAACTCAAACTGACACTAAGCTGCGATGAAGGACAAGAGGATGCCTGGCACAGTCTCAAGGGAGGCAACATGGCAGGAACTGGATGCAGGGCTTGTCTGGGTTAATTGGCAAAAATTAAATGTTTTGGATTCTTAATAGAATTAAGTCATTCATTATTTTTTTTAAATCAAATTTGCCTTTAAAATAATCATCATTTGTAATCTGGATTCACACAAGCTGAATTTTAATTGTGCATGACTGTCCTTTGATTAGAAGAGACAAACTGACAGTGTACTACGCCATCTATTGATTTTGACTTTCACCATGCTGTGTCCTACATACTACATCCTGCATTACATTACACTCCTCTGAGACTGGTTGCAGCACGAAATGTATGCTGCGGTCTATATATAGTCATCATTATTATGCAGTAATACCTGAGCATGAATAAAGCCTTTTTTTTTTTTTAAGGTAAGTAGCCTATAAAGATGTCAATTTTGAACAGTCAGCTGCATCATCTGATGCACTCCTCTGCATGTCTAGATCTGGTCAGATCATAACAAATTCTAGTCTTGGACTGTCACAAAGATGAAGCCACTCATGCCTTCAGGGCTTCATTTTGCATGCCATGCAGCTGCTTCTGCTGCTGCTTCTGACATTTTCTCTACTACCACGAGTCTCTTGTAATATGATCTGAGCAAAACAAAGCTTAATAAACAAATAATTTTGAGTTTTCCTGTAGCGCTCTATGGATTTGTTGTTGTTGTTCCCACAAAGAAGAAAAAAAAAGTCCCTGGGAGAATTAATTTGCTTACTTCTAATGAGCAGCTGGACAGACATACCTGCCCTGTCGCTGCTCCTCTGAGGATATAGGTATCAAAACAGGATGTGTTATACATTTTACTTGCACATATATTAACAGGCTACGGCGATTAGAAATGTATGACGCAATAAAAAGGAATGTGATTGGTATGACCATTTAAATGTCAAAAAGTATCCTAGTAACCTATTTCAAAAGGACTTCAAA
>JAVDPK010001828.1:526145-537195 GCA_034780415.1 Cichlasoma orientale | reverse complement strand
GTGTGTGTGTGTGTGTGTGTGTGTGTGTGTGCGTGTTCACATGGTAGTGGGGGGTCCTCAGTGCCTCGGGGAAATGGTATAATAGGCACCAACCCACACCAGGGGCCAAACCTCGCCAGCTCCTGGACAAAGTGACCTGCCTCAGCCATATTTGATTTCAAGGCCAATCTTTAAATTGATGGGCTCAGGGCAGATACAAAGGAAGAAGACTGGGCTCTTCTGATTTGCTTTAAACCACTCGCCAGGTTTATATGATGCCTGGTGATTTTTCACAGAACAATATAAAATTAATGCAACAGGCAAACCCAAGGCCTCTTGTCTGATCAGAGTTAGGGAGCTGGATGAAATAGAGAAAAGGAAAACAGAGTCCATGAATTTTTTTTTTATTAATCTTTTTCTGGTTAATTTAGTTATCCTATAAAAGTAATAGCTGGTGCTTATAAACCTTTGTAAAGTGCATTTCCAATATGATTGAGTGTAGCTTAGTGGCCTATGCAGTGTGGATTGAAGAAGTGCAAAAATGGAAATTATTTGTTTGTGAAGATTTAAAAATATGTTAAAAAAATGTTTTTTAAAAAAAGGTTACCAGGGTGGCTCGCTAGGAAATATGAGCTTGAGACTTTACAAAGAAGTCTGTAACTGTGACTGAGGAAATGACGCTGAATAAAACGGTCAATTTACAACAAGTACATTTGGCATTCCAAACGGATGACAGACAAATATTCGTGGTGTATGTGACAGCAGACTCCTCTGTCAAACTGTGGTTTCCACTGATTCAGTATACCATCCGTCAACACTAAACTGCTGGGCAGTGGGGCACTGAATCAGTGCTGGAGGGCATCAGTCTTGGGAGTTGAGCCAGCTCAGAGATATAGTGCCCTGTAGAAAGCAGCAGACCATATCACAAACCCCTATTGTAGCAGAGTGTTACGTATATCCTGTGGCACTGACATCTTT
Organism: Cichlasoma orientale; assembly: GCA_034780415.1. Taxonomy (NCBI): domain Eukaryota; kingdom Metazoa; phylum Chordata; class Actinopteri; order Cichliformes; family Cichlidae; genus Cichlasoma; species Cichlasoma orientale. The sequence continues at coordinate 536,238 of JAVDPK010001828.1, read as the reverse complement.
TACAAATCAATGACTAGCTTGACTAAATTCTAGTTTAACAAAGCACTCACACATTGAATTTATACACTGTGTGCTCATGCTTCATCGCACCATTTAGTTTTGAACACATTTTTTTTACCAAGTATTTTGTTTAGATCAAGTATCTTTGTATGGTTTGAGTAGACTTGGAAGTGTAAGCAGATTTTGGTTGGCGTGACCTGAAGTTCAGCGATCACTCCCTCGGACCTTACTTTGAGGACCTTTTTTTTAAAAGAAATCTGATCAGGGTACCCATAATTATCTTTGATCTTTTGTAATACCCATAAAAAAATACTGATTAAATGGCAATAAAGAAATATGTGGGATCTTTAAGAAGAAATGAGATACTGTGCGCCATATAGGACCAAAATAAATGAATGTAGTGAATCCAAGTGGTGCTGCTGCAGGTCTGCATTAAGGTCCCACAATTATTTTTATTTTCTTGTTGCCAGTTGCACAGATAACCCATAAGGCCTATCATTTGCAATTGTCAAAACCATGGACTCTTTGAGACAATCAGGGGTAAAGGTTCTTTAGTGCTCTCAGCCCTCCAAAAAGTGGACGTCACCCATTCAGCACGGAAGCGGTTAATCTGAAAATGAAGCATAAAATTCTCTTTTCCTATCACCTAACACCATTATCATGTAATATAATCAGATTTGGAAATGGTGATTTCCCAAGTTGTGCTGATTTCATGCTGTTCTTATCAGGTGCTACTCTTAATAAGTTTTTAAGGCTTTTCAAGTAGAAAAAACTGTTGAAACCAGTGGCTGGTGAGAAGTTAGGATATCAATTTAAAAAAGGATCTATGAAAAATATTCAGAATATATCATCAATGGGTTACATTAAAGTTACACTAAAGTAAATGTGGTTAAAATCAAAAATTATAAAGAAATTAAAATGTATATTGCACACAATAAGAGACAAGTTCTAAGCATGAGATAAGATGCTTATCCCACCTTTAGGGAAGAAATAAGTGAGAAAAAAAAAGGAACACCATCAGTACATCCGCATGACATCTGTGGTAAATGAGAACTCATCTGTCAGCAGTCAGCACTCTCTGAGCGACACAACCTCCCACCAACAACACACACCAAACTCTTTCTAAACAAACACAAACAAGACAGAAGAGATCCCTCGATCATCATCACACAGCTGTAAACACAGATGTGCTGAGAGTCATGTCATTTAACAGAAACAGACAAGGCTGAACAGGAAGTACAGTATGGCCTGAACACAACACATGCACACATGCGAGCACTGGTGTTGCCTATTGAAAGATGCAAAACTATAAAGTTTTAATTGAAGGGAAATTGTGGAGAGAGTTTAAACTCCAGATGTTTTGTCAGCTGCAAACATGGATTTGAGCACTATCGAGAAGCCAAGGCAGTAACGGCTCCAAAAGCTTGACATGAAATTACGTAGAACAGTGGTGAAATTTTTTGAATTCTTCGACTGTGCAAGAAATTTAATCCAATGCAGGAATGGTTCTTTCTGTCACAGACAACACAGCCATTGTCCTCCGAGGTTACAGACCTTTTCCTGAAAGGCTGTCTGCCTGGTGGCCCCAGGCTAATCTGAGCTGGGCTGAGTGGAGGTCACAGGGCATATGCTTAGGCTGGTGGTCTGAGCACAGATCCTTCAGATCACTGCTTAGGTCAGATGGCTCAATTTTCTTGAGATAATCTGACAAAAGTGCTTATTTTAAAATATACTAATTTTCAGCACTTATGTTTCAGATTAAGTAGGCTACTGTTGGCTATGATGTAGCCTATCCTTAAATTAGCTGTGGCTACAATAAATATACATTTAATTCCAGGAACAGAGTGTCTGAGCTGCCAAATTGACTGGTCCACATTTTCTTCCCACGCAGATGAAGAACAAACATCATGCTGCTCGGCTGAAATTAGCGCAAGTACACTGTTGACGGAGAAGGCTAATTCTAGCTAAGAAAGATGACCTGCTCCTCATCCTTCTCTGCTTTGTCTTTGTGGTAATCAAATCTGAATGTTTCATAGAATGAAGATTAAGCCCTCACTTCCTGCTTGGCTCACCAAAGTCAGCTGTCTGTTCAAATGCTGGGCCTGAGCTGATGTCGCTAATGAAGGCCAGATGTGGATTGCCGCAGCACACACATTTTCTTTCTTTGAAGAAATTGGGAGTTACTGCTTCTTTACAGACCAACAGGCTGATCTGTGGTCCGCCATCAAATACCACTGTAGTCAGTGGTAGTTCACACTGTATCAGGCAATACTAATTTAGGTTTGGAAGGAATCTGCTACTTTAATACCTCATACTGTATGTACAAATGCTATTTTCACTTCTGGGGTTTAATTTCTTTACCAATAACCTGTCTATTGAGAAGGATCATTGTAAGGTTACAAGGATAAGTCCAAGTTTGACCCAGAGAAGGGGATATATATATATATATATATAAATTATTTATTTATTATCTACTTTAAATGTCAACAGAGCAAAGGCTGAAATAGGAGAAACCTTCTTTAAAAAAAAACAAAAAAAAAAAAAACCACACAACCCCCGTCACCTTCCCACTGGGGCTACTGTAAACATGAGCCATAATGCTCTTTCTTTCATGTCCTGTGCACACACTGAATAGCTTATCTCCAATAACACAGCATATCATTCCATGACTGGCCCACATCCAGTTATATAAGAACAGATCTGGATTCTCAAATTACACTGATTATAAGATAAAGCAATAAATGTACAGTAAATGTACAATATATCCTATCCTGACCTTCAGAAAACAGCACAGTTACTGGAAGAAAGACTCTAACCCCAATAAAATGCAAACAGATCCCGCATGTGGATAGTCAAGGACTGGGCATGTGCTACTGCCAAGTTCAAATATTAGCACAATGAAATGCTACAATATATTTAACAATAAATGCCATTTAAAATGCTTTTTCTTTCACTCCCACAACATGTCTGGCGAATACAGCGCACAAAAATGGGTCCAAACACAAACACTGGAAAAACTGAGCTGGTAGTAAAACAGCCATGTTTCCTCCTCGGTTTTGTTTATTCCAGGCTATGTTTCCTCATCTTTTACATGAATTCCCAGCCATGTGTGAAGAAGTACAAAAACTAAGATGAACAGCAGAAGAGTCTGGTTTGACCTGAGTGACTAAATAGGTTCATATAAATGAGTTTCACATGATGTCATTGGCAGGCCAGGTCCCAAATCCCCAAAGCCCTTCAGCTCCAAAGCAGGAAGAAGCCACTCATCTAACAGGTCTCTCAAGGGTGTCTGGTCATGCATGTACCCTAAAGTGAAGACTAATTGTATTGTCCATGGATGGCAAATTGGGTCCAAGTCATTATGTAGGACAGAAAAGCTACAAGGAGGCTCCTATGGAAACATATGAGAAAAAGAAGCTTGCTTTTCAGATCATCGGCTCTCTCGAAAAATACCTGCCATGCCATGAGGAGTTTAGAGCAGTAATCAAAGCCAGAGTGTAATCCTAATGTAATACAGTAAGCAGATTTTGCTTCCATGTGTTCTTACAGGATCCAGATGTGAAAAGCTGGTAGTGACATTAATCGGTACGCAGTGAAGTGCTTATTTAAAGGGGGGGGAAAAAAGATAATTATCTAATTTAAGGGGGGAAAAAATAAAGCACAGACTATCCAGAGACTTTTCACTGAACTTGTTGGGGGTCAGACGGGAGAGAAAGGTTGCACATATCCAAAGAAGTATTCACAGTCAGATCTGTACTTTTTTCACACCTGGATTAGTTTATGCTGTCTCACCTTCAAGCTCGGATCTCTTGAAACATCAGCACTATGTGCTCACACTGTCTCAGCGGTTCAAACACAATGTATTCTGTAACTTTATCCCTTGTAATTGCAATAACCGCAGTCAACAATTATGTTGACTACAAATAAATAAATAAACATAAAAAACTTGACCAAATGCAACAATTTACCATCTGGGAAAATTCAAGCACTGGCAGTAACCCGATGAAGAAATGTAAAACTGAATTAATAAAGTCAAAAAATCAAGGTGGTTTGCATCTCTTTTAAGGACAAAACAAGTATCGGATCCAGCATTAGAGTTCAGAAGTTCACAGATGCAGACAGCAGTCTTAGCCACATTAATACATCTGCAATGGAAAACTATTAATTGCATCTGTCTCTGAGTAGCATCTGCTTTCACACTTTACAAGAAAGAAGCACATCACAAAACGAAACTGGCAAAGACAATACTTGTGGGAAATTCTGAGAAGACAGATTCTTTTTTTTTTTAATATCACATCATAATCAGAGTATGACTCCTCTGCAGCCACGTAATGAGATACAGACCAACTGTGAAGCTTCCAGAACAGGATATTTAATTCTTCTTAATTTAGTTCTAAAACCATTTCAGCTAGGATTGAAAAAACAAAAAAAAACAGAGTTACTGTAGTTGCCAAAATATGCTTGTAAAAGATGCTTTGTTGCAACAAACTAACAAATGGAAACAAGCTAGGCAAAATAGGGAAAATACAGAAAGGTGCATCACTGTTACTATGTTACAAATTACCTCCAGACACAGGCAGTATGAATGATGATTTAAAAGAAAACTGCATTAATGACATTAGTTGCTAGGCAGAGAATTCCAAAACCGCATCTACAAGCTGTTGCCATCTACCAATACATGGTGCAGTATTAAAAATACGTGGAGAAATTAATAATGTGGGCTACTCATGTTTATGGTGTTGTTGGTCCTTTGGCTTTGACCCTACCACAAAGACAGAAGTTATTATAGACACTCATATACACATATTTCAATTTATGCCAATCCAGAAACTCTGACAACTGAATATGAACTACTATACTTTAACACGTAACCCAGTGAATTATCAGCCATAGCTGGGATGAGAAAGGCAGGCACTAGGACCTGAAGCACTCCGCAGCCGCACAGCCACACGGAGCCTGCAGCCTCTGAGAGCTTCTCACTTACTTTCAGAACAATTTTCAAACAAGTGCAAGACTCGGAAAGGACTGTGTGAGATAATTCACAGAAGAATTTGCTCTTCCCCCCTCCTTGGCTTGCTCTGGAGCTGGACACAAACTGGAATATATTTCAGTAAGCGTGGGGAGTAGTACGTCAGTGAGAGAAGATAGAGCTTTTTTCAGAGGTACAGAACTATTTTACCACCATCTACACTGCATGGATGTACTGGAGCCTAAAGGTGTATCACATATATTAGTATCAAATACTCTAGTGAGTAATGCATAAGTTCTCACCAATTTACAGAGAAAACAAAGGAGTTTTATGGAGTACTGAAAAGTTTTCATGTTAGAGTAACTACAGTAGGTGTGGAGAACAGGTATTGCACAAGATAAACTTTTACATGCAGCACTAGGACATTGTTTATATGTCCTGTTTTCCTATTTTACTGTAATATAGCTGCTGAGCATTCTTAATAAAAGGGTTTAGTGTTGAACATCAGACCCAACAGGGAGTTGATCATCTGCTTCATCCCCTCAGACACTGTTAAGGCTAAGCCTCATCAGGTTACAATAGCAGCGGTCAAACCTACACTCGTCTCCTTGGGCTAGGTAATGTTCTCAAAGCATTCCTGCAGACTTTGTGTATTTGCATGGTATGTTGGGTTGGAAACAAGGAGCTAGCTGCAGGGTAGTTTTCTCAAATTATGTGTACCACAGAGTTAAGACAAATTATTGCATTCTTGGCATAATAGCAGGTGATTAAACTGGAGACAACTTGCTATGCTATTTAGATGAAATTTACTTTTAGAAATTTAAGCAAAACTTTAACATATGGTTCATTTTGGGCATATTCAAGAACCCATTTCCTCGCTCCTCTATTAAACCCATTCCTGAGAAATTCACTCAAACTTTTAGAAGCTTGCTGAGGTGGAGTGCTGAAAACTTTCCAGGTAAGGTATTGTGAGCTTGAGGGCTGTAAAATAGTTTGCATTTGAGTTAAATAATGCATACAGGAACAGAGCAACTAGTTTACAGTTATCAGCTGACATGAAAACCAAAGAGCACAACTGATAAGAAGGTTTCTTTTCACTCAAACAGTGGGAGCAGTAGTGAGTTTACAAGGACAAATAGCTATGAAATCAGAGGGGGTTTTCTTAATAGGATGTTGGCCGCAGTGATGAACTGAATTACATTTTTTTCATCACATCTGAAAAAGACAGCAAATAAAAACAGATGACTTTAGAAGGCTTTTTATCCCCTCAAGATCTCACTGCATTGCCAAATGCTGATTTTCTATCACTGGCAGATCACTGTCAATTTTACGCTCCACCATGAGGAGCAGATTTAGTCTTCCAATCTTTTGGAGTGTCTTTGAAGCAGCAGGAGTGCAATTTAGTCAATAATGCTTTAAAAGAGGACTTGTTGCTGTGCTTTCTGACAGAGGACAGTGAGCACAAAGTGCGCTTGGCAGTTGTGGTTAATGGGGTACTTTCTACTTTTAAACCAAGTAAGAATGAAATGCCCAAGCTCTTTTGAGTGGGCCACAAACACTAAACTGGCACATTTTGCGAAATGCCTGGTGAGGAAGATAATATTGGCAACACAGTTAAGTATGCTAATTATATGCTTTTTACATGTTACATGTTTGAATTATGGATTATGGCGTCCCCTAAGTAATTACATTTACAATTGTGTCTGAACTTGGTGCTAATCAAGGTGATGGACTTGATACTTTCTGATAGAGAAAGTTGCACAGACTCTCCCGAGATGTTTCGTAATGTTTTCAGGTTTAGTCTGCATGTAATAACTTCCAACTCTAAATCACCTGTTGAATATTTTTCCCATTAACTTTTCAGTTGTTTGGGTGCTAAAATGGAAAACATGTCTATCAGAGGCTGCGAGAGCAATTGTGACATTGTGCTTTTTTATAAACAACAGTTCAAAACCCAAGGATAATTAATAATGTAATGTTATGTAAAAAAAAAAAATAGCATTATGTACTGTAATGCAGCAGCTGACACTGAAGAAAGTTTGACAGAAAGTCTGAAGAAAGGTTTTGTTTTTAAAAAGTGACCAAACAGTTATTATCTTTGCTAAATACTACATTCTTATCATTCTTTATACAACGTGATACAAACAAACACATTTTTGATGTCTAAGTGTAGTTATTTTAATGTGGCCAAAATATTTAACTTTTAGATGTTTTTTAAAGCAACCAAAGTGTCCAGTGGAAAATGTGCATGTCAGACATTTCTCACCCATTGCGGTGGATGATGCTGAGTTGAGCATCTCCCTTTTTTTCCCATTTAGTGGTATGCAGCACAAAAGTGTTCATCAGTGAAGCGCACCAGCTGTAATTCCTCATAGCTGAGGAATCTGTTGCACAGGTGGATGAACAGGGTTTAGCAGTCCAGATTCAAACTCTTGAGACAGGTTACAGATGCTTTACGGTCCATTTGAGTAGAACCAGGGCGTAAACATTTCTGTTCATGCAAGCAAAAAAAAAAAGCATATCTGTGCCAAGGCCACCTACTTATACGATCTTCTAGAAGAGCAGAAGGTGAGACAAATGGTGTCCACTGTAGAGAGATGGTGCTATAAGCATAAAGATGCATTTACTGTCATTTTGAGTTTTGCTATCATGCAGCTTTAAATTGACAAGCGCTTGTCTGGTTCTTCTCAGCTCTCTGTATGGTTGCCAATGAAATGACATACAGTCCTAGCTTGTTGATGTTTCAAAAAGAACTACTGACAAATTTATATCAAATGCACAAGAGTGAATAGTTTGTGCCAGATAACTGGAAGCACAGTGTGCAACAGATGCTGTTACAAGCTGTGCCTGTGTACACTACATCTGAATGTACACAGCTTCTGGCCATGCAAAAATAAATAACAGAATTCCCAAAGCACAAGATGCATAAAAACAACTTCTCATCTTATCATTAATACGTTTAACACTCACTGTGAAGGATAAATTCAAAGTTCACATTTCAGTTTACTTAAACTTTGGAAATTCAGAGTAGAGTTGGTCAACGTGGCTATCTCGTTTAGCAATGGTAGCCTTACTCCACTTCATACTTTACCATAGAAAGCTTCCTAGGTTCCTAGAGTACAGTTGGTGGAAAACTTTGGATTTGACACACTAAGCAACTGAAACAGGCTTTAAAAAGCATGGCACAGGGGATCATCAGTAAAGCTTGTCTCTTGATGTGGTGCAGTTGCATGTATATAGCTACAGTTTTGTTAACTTTGACTTTAATTGTAGTGTAATACAAGTAAACCTTACCGACAGAGTTTTATACCGATTAGCTTTTTCTTTTTTAAAAGTAGTGCCGCTAAATGTATAACTGTTTTTAGACGAGTTCATCAACATTGTATGTAACCTTGTTAACATACACAAAACACATAATTCCAGAGTCCTCCTCTTCTTCTGTCCCCAAAAAGAGCACAACAGTAATTGTCTACAATAACCAAAGCCTGCGTTACTCCTCCCCTCACTGGCATCAACCTGATTGGCAACCTTTCATATATAATTGCATCAGCATCTATCCTTCCACGCAGACATGTCTCATCATCTTTTGTAGCCGCAGGCACAGTTCAACACACAGTACCCACTTACAAAACACAGAAAAATATGGGGTACTGTTAAAACCTTCTGCACAACTGCAGACAATTATTTCTCTTAATTACTCAGCAGGAGCTGCTCAGTTTGATATCGCATTGAGAACACAAAGTTCACTATGGTTAGAGGCAGTGCCTTAAAATGACATTTAAAAAAAAAGCTGTCTGAGACATGTCTCTGCCAAGGCTGAAAAATCCCTCCACAGTATGAATGAATTGAGTCCCTGGATCCAGAAGGATATTGTTACGTATTTGTAAAGATGTAAATCTGTCTCTTGCAGAACGTCTGAATGGACCTGCTAACAAACAGCAAATGAAAAACAGTTAAATCAAACCAGTCGCACACTGTTAACCTCCCTGGTGGAGTTATTAAAGTAAAAGTATATATGTGTGAATGGGAGCAGCAGCTAAAACAGGCCTGTGCCTGTGATTAAGCTGTATTGCCTCTCTCCAGTGAAGTGCCCCTGCAAGCAGAAGTGCCTCATCATCTGAGAGCACAAGTTACAATAAGGCCACACACACAGTTTTTGAACTGTGATTCACTCTCTTCATCCAGCACAGCAACTACAACTCAACCCCGTAACCTGACTATCCATCAATAACTTCAGCTCTTTCACATGTAGTCTACTCTAAATTAACAGCAACAGAAAAGGAAAACGTTCTTTTATGATGTGATTAACTTGAGAATGTTTTTCAGAATATTTAACTGTTTATTTAAAAAGTCTTTCAAAACTAAATTGACGCTGGTGATTGTCGATTTCCGCCATCTGCCAAAGTGGCAAACTGTTAACACAGACATTGGCAGCGCTGCATTTTCATGCTTGTATTTTGCCTGACTCATCAGGTAAGGACTAATTGTGTGAAGGAAAATTCCTTTTGATTCGAGCCAGTAAAAACAAACAAGGCAAAAGCCCAGAAGACCACTAAAAGAGACCACATGCAAACAGTCAAATTTGCTTGAAAAATAAACAGTCAAACACAGCAACATGCGTGCATTTTTACATACACACTGCAGCTTTTTTGATGTTACTTTATTTATGCTGCATAAAAGCAGGGGTGAATTTATTTAGAAAAGCTGTAACCATAATATAGGGGGTTCAGAAAATTGCTGTGACGAAATCAGTGGCTACAGTAAAAAAGGGCCACAAAGGTGTAAGAGTGAGTGCAAGAAGCTGTTTGATTGGCCATAAAGGTGCAGATATATCACATGCTCACTGAAGCGAAACTTTAAACAATCACTTTAGTTCACCACAAAATGGCAAAGCAAAGATGGAAACAAAAGCCAGAAAAGAAAACCGTGTCCCTTTTCCACAAGGTGACAAAACAACAGCGATAGCTCAGAACTTCCCAATACTTGTTACACAAAAGATTGAAATACAGTACACTGCAAATGCATACCTTCTTGTACAATAACCCGCTATGCAGAGCTGGCAAAAGTACTGACATTCTGTACTTAAGTAGAAGTACAAGTACTTGTGTTAAAAACTACTCTGGT
>JAVDPK010001828.1:488025-517470 GCA_034780415.1 Cichlasoma orientale | reverse complement strand
CACACTTGAAAAAGAGATTTTAATCTCAATGTGTTTTTTTCTCCTGGTTAAATAACGGTAAAATAAAAATAAAAAAAAAAACAGCTTTTGAGCTACCTAACAGCTAAACAGGACATGCCCAGAAACTAAACAGATTTTAGCAAATGATGGGCACACTTAGCTTGTTCAAGTGGAATGAGTCACAGCAACTCAGCTCTGAATAAACCTTGTGAATTAGCCAGCCAGGATGTCTCAAAACTGTTTTCTGACTCCAAGTGCTGTTTAAGACATAAAGAGACATGACAGATGGTTGAGAAACTAGCTTGCACCTCACCAGCCACTGCTTTTGGTACACCTTGCTGGCACCTGGTTAGACCCCCTGTTACCTTCAGAACTACCTTAGTTTGTAGTGTCACAGAAACATTCCTCAGAGATTCTCGTTGAACAGATCAGGTACATCAGCTGAACAGATGTATGAAGCTCTAATATGTGTGAAATTCAGATTTTAAGATGATAACTTGGCTGTTCCTAAAAATAGAAACTGGGAGTTTGTTGGGCGATTCAACTATAATATGGTTTTATCTGCGCATGTAGTACAAATCAATACGAAGCTTTTGATTGGTATATATTTTATGAGCACATCAATGACTCTTGCATTTCATCTTAATTGCTTAAGCATAATTTATAAGCCTATAAAAGCTATATTACAATCAATGGACTTTTATTGATCCCAACCTTATTAACTGTTGGAGCAGCAAAAATATGCATGAGACCAGACAGCAGACAGGGTAATGCATTATGCACATCTATTATAAGAAAGCATTAAAAAAAATTAAATACAATACAATCTAGTCTAAGTTTGAATTTTAATGAGAAAGACAGATTCTCTAAAATCGATACAATTCACATACCTCTCTTTTCATTTCTCAGTTTTTCATAATGAATTCCTTTCTGTGCCTCCTTCTCACACTTAAGCCCTTCTACCTAAGATGTGAGGGGTAAGTAAGTTAGTTAGTAAAGTTTGTTTATAGAGGTCTTTTCATATCCATAAAGTCACAAAATGTTGTACAACAAAATACAGAGCAATAAGGAAGAGAGAGAAATCAAGGATACAAGCATTTAACAAAATGAGACATCCTTGCTTTGGAGTCTTTTTTTTTAATGACTTCAGCTCCAAATAATAAATGATTCTTCATTTATTATTATCATCATGCCCACAAAATGTGAAGGGTAGAGACTCGGATTGCATAATTCATCTTTAATAACTGCAACAAGTTGTGAATACAAAAGCAACACATAAGTGCAGCTCTCCTCCCATCATGATTTGTATAAGTCAGCTTGGTCTCTTTTATATGTCACAGATAAAACTTCCAAAGAAGATACACCTGCTTATCCTCGCTCATAGCTCCTCCTGATGCATTCCAAGAATTAAAGCATCCTTCATGATCAGCTGAGATCGATTTCTGGATCACAGGCTGCAGGACAGAGTGAAGAGGAGACAAGGGGGCACAAAGCAGATAAATGAGAAAGGCCCTACAGCTCCCGCTGATGCAGACTCAGTGTTTTACTGGCACATGGCGCTTGCAAACATCCTGATCATTCCAGTGGTATTTCACCGGATATCGTCTGGGAAGTGTTCCGATTTTTCCAGGAGGCTCCAGTCAAATTAAAACCAACATTATCCAGCTCTAGTTTATTCAACTGTAAAGTGTGCCAAGAAATACCACTTTCTTCACTGTTTCAGCATCAACATCAAACACACCGAGCAATTTTATTCCACTCAGTCATCAGGCAGTGATGAGTCAACACAAAGCCACATCTTTCCCGTATACTCGTGCTGCTGTTACCCATCTGCTTCAAGCTTCAATAAGTAGAGCGATGTGCAATGCCCCAGTGCACACTAATGTGTACAGTCGTGCTAGGTTCATATTTGTACCCTACCTAGTAGCTTTAATGTGTGTCACGTTTCACATCTGGCTGCATGTTTTTTAACAGCTCAGTGGCTGTAAGAGCTGTGTCACTGACCCAAAAATCAGTTCCTCAAAATAACTGATTTTGTACCTTTAATGTGGGATATGCTCCACAACACTATTAAATAGCACTGGCTTTAACATAGAACTCCATAATTATTAAGCACAACTACATTTTGCTATTTTCACAAAAATTCCAGTGGTCTTCTGAAACAATAACCTTTATTGACTTATTATACACAGCACAAGGATATTTATGCATTTTTTTCTGGCACTTTAATGCAGCTTATCTATGATTTATTAAGTTTTGTGGCATAAACAGCACAAAAAGCCTATAATGAGTGAACATAATATGAGATATCAGTGCACCTGATCAGCTGGGACAATGACATTTGACTTATCAGGCCTGTTAAAGGGTGGCAGTAGGAACATTTTCTAGTGGAAAAACCTGATTCCAACCATGTTTAATGACGTATAGTCCTTTAAAACCTTTATGTGTATTTTATTGATTTTTAAACATTATACAACATAAAAAAGAAGTTGTACCAAAAAAAATCATTATCCTGCAACATTGTACATAGCCACACTGAATTCAAAAGCCCCTCAGAGGTGTCACACCACAATAAAATTAAAATTAAAGCATCTATATTGAATCACAAAGAGCAACTAGCATTTCAATGGCCATATGCATTTTACACCGCATATTAAGCAAATATCTCATGGATCTCCATTATTTTCACATTGTATCTTGTCTGACACATTAATGTTCACTGATAAATGACTAAAGGGCCCCTGAGACTTATTAAACAAGTACGTTTTCCCTTTCAGAATAGAAGGCATCTTCTCCATAGCTTAGCAGTAACTCATTAGCACGGACACTTCAAAGCAAGAAGGCTGCCTGCAGTTGGGCTTTTCTCTGCGTTTGTGTTTTCCCCATACACTACCTGTGTGTGTGTGTGTGTGTGTGTGTGTATAGGGAAAACACGCTCATTTCCTCCCATGTTCCAAGGACATGGATGTTAGGTTACTTGGTGATTCTAAATTGGCTGTAGGTGTGAATGTGAAGGTGTGTGGTTGCCTGTGTCTGTGCATTGGATCTGCATAAGACTGCCAACCTGTCCAGGGTGTACTCTACCTATCTCCCTGTAACAGCTGGGACAGCTTCCAGCCCACCTGCAATTCTGAACTGAATAAGCGGATATGGAATTGGGCATTTGTTTATTAGCTGGCCCCCGGCCTCCTGTCATTTTGCAAATGAGCCTTTGGGCAAAGCACATTAAAGGTTTGCACTGATATTATTTACGTCTTGGTAAGATGTTGCACATCAACTTACAACCTCAAAATCTTCTAGAAACTTTTATAGCTCAGGGTAATTTGACACCTATCACATTAAATGTCCATTCCCATCAAACCCAGCACTGACTAAAACTAACCTTCTCAACCCAGTTTGCATTTGTACCAGAGTGAGCAAAGGACTATGTTTTTTTCATCTTATACATACATACATACATACATACATACATCTTATACATTTTATATACTACCCTTATATAATATTTTTAATACTCTGAAACTGAAGGTTTATCTGATTCAAGACAATAGTTGCAGTTCTTTTTTCTTAAAATTCTGAGCAGCAGTCTACTGCATATTTAGACCTTTTAGAAACTGAGATATGGAAACCCAAGTCCAGAAAATATCAGTTTGTAGGGAACTGTTGGTTTAAAAAAAGTGAATTGAAGGGACTTTTTGCATCCATCTGGTGAGATTTATAATAGAGACAAGTACAGCCTGTTTCTATACCACTTTTATTCAAATCTAATATTTAGGTTAATTTGCTATTTTGAAAACATCTCTTCTGAAAGAGAAAACCCAAAACTGCAACAGAGCTCACATACGGTATCAATTTCCATGAGTAGGAATTCATCTACTTTATCTACTGCTGGTATAACATTCAAATCAACTTTATGTTACGATTCCACACTCACTGGCCCCTTTATTAGGTACTCCTTGCTATACTGGGTTGGACCCACTTTTGCCTTCAGATCTGCCTTAACTCTTCATGACACAGATTCAACAAAGTGCTTGAAATATTCCTCGGAGATTTTGATCCATGTTGACATGATAGCATCACTCAGTTGCTACAGATTTGTTGGCTGCACATTCATGATGTGAATCTCCTGTTCCACTACATCCCAAAAGTGCTCTATTGGATTGGACTATGGAGGCCATTTGAGTACAGTGAACTCATTGTCATGTTCACGAAACCACTGTAAAATGTTTTGAGCTTTGTGACATGGTGTGTTGTCCTGCGGGAAGCAGCCTTCAGAAGATGGACACAGGAATAGGCAATGTTTTTCCAATGTTCAATGTGAGCCTGTGTGAATTGTTTCCTGCTTATCTTAGCATAACATAACAAAGACACTACATGGCACCTGGTGTGTGAAACCGCAGCCCATCGGCTTCAAGCTTTGACATACTGTGCATTCAGAGATGCTCTTATGCAACAAACTGTTACTTGAGTTGCTGTTGCCTCAGCTCAAAGCAGTCTGGTCATTCTGACCTCTGGTAGCAAAAAGGCACTTTCACCTTTAGAACTGCCACTCACCGGATATTCTCTCCTTTTTTGGACCACTCTCTGTTAAGATATTTGCATAAAGAAGCATTTCAACAGGTGTATCTCACAATGTGGCTGGTGATTGCTTTTCCAAATCAAGATTTCATTATTTAATAACAAAATAAAAGCCAGAGCATCATTTTCTACTGAACCCAACATCAGTTCACCATTTACAGGTTATTGCCCATAAAAATGATTAGTAATGATGCATGAAAAATGGAAAAGTGCCCGGAAAATTCTCAATATAACCTTGAGGCATTTTGGGAGAAGACCCGTTAGATAATCATTGTGTGTAATTTTGCTTAAATCTGACCAAGGAGGAGTGGCTGTTCTTGTGAACTGTGGATGATGGACCGACACCCTGCCATAGCATAAGCTACTTGGTCCTTGAGCTGGATGAACGTGTATTACATATATGTAAAATTGCTGCTTACACAAGTGTTCTACACACAAATTATGTTCCTTAAAAATACTTGTGGAGTGTCTATACGTGTGAAATGCATGTAGCTGTAACTCCACTGAGCATCTGAGACAATCATAATGCAAAAGCAATAAATAAATTACATATATATATTTTTTTAATCACGAAAGCAGATATTCTGTGTCTTAAAGCGCCGCGCTGCTGTTACAGGGTCAGAAGTTGAATTTCCATGACAGGCAGAGAGCACCTTTGTTGAGATGCTGAACGCTTCCTGTAGTACTGCAGATTCTCTACAGGAGCACACTGCAGTAATTTAGCCTGACAGCCCATTTACTTCTGTTTATATGCTGCTTACATTCCTGTCATTTTGCAAGCACACCATATCTTACTCGCTGTTTTGAACTTCCTCAACCATGATTTAAAAGGCATACCTTAAAATGAAAACACATTCAAGTTTTGGGACAAAGTGTTTTTAGGAACAAAGTTTTAGATATTTTTCTTCTACTTGGCAGGTTTCACCTGACAGCCGATATTAGAACCTATGATGTGACAATAGGACCAAACAGTTTTGCTTCTGGTTACTGTGTTGGATGATCAAGCTCGAATATGTTTCACCACTACATGAAAATGATTTGTGGTTGTCTGACTGCTGTAAATCAAATCAATAGTAAAATCCAATGATAAAACAGAGGCACAAACTGATGCTCTGATTTAGGATAATGGTACGGAGTGTTGACACCTTTGAAAATAGTCTGTTGTGGCATCATATTTAAAATACCAAATTCCATAGTGATCTGATTGTGACATGCAGTTAAATGTTCTTTAAAGTTAACGTGTTTAGCAATATCTGTCTGAAGGCAGAGGACTGCTTAAGTCTAGAAAAACCTGTCAAGGCTCATGTGTCCAAGAATACAAATTTTGCTATGTTAATATTAAACTACACAACATTTCCACTCCCTACATAATGTACATGATGCAGGTCTGCTACTGGCTTTTGATATGTTCAGTATGTAACAATCCGGTGGGAGGGAAAAACATTAACTCTCTCTTCCCGTATTCGTCTCGCAAAGAATGTTAACAATGGGTTTACGAGCTGGCTGAGAGAATTTCTCTGCTTGTCTCTCAACAGGATTGAAGAGTGGAGGCAGAGCAAGGCAGAGGTGTGCTGGATGGCAGCCACAGCCAGGCCTGATGGCAGGAGGTGCCCATAACACACAGAATTCTAATCACATCCTCTAGGAGCCACAGAGGTGATACAGTTCACGTGGATACACTGAAAAGGTAGATATGCATACCTGTACACAAACACACACACACACACACACACACTATTTATATGAGCGAGAGACAGAGATTAAGAGAGAGCGAGAGTAAAAGAGAGCTATCAATGCAGACACGTCTGTAAACAGTTTAAGCTTTTTTCCTGTGTTTGTGTTGTTTTTGTACACAGTACATGTGTAAAGTGTACAGCACTGTGCTCACTCAGCATGGCTGCATTCACACTGCAGTGATCAGATGTGATTTACTGCTCAGATGTTTGTTTTGTTTTTCCACATTATACTTCCTATGCTGCTAATATCAGATTCCAGCGTAAACCGTCCTGAACTGACGTGCATGTGCAAAAGAGCTACAACAAAGATATCACTCACAATTGCCGCTGCACAGAAGTAAACACAGAGGCCAGTAAAGTCAGTGTTTACAGTTTCATTTAAAAGTTGATGTGCAGTGAAAGTTAGCAAGTATGTAACTGGATGTCTGGGAGAATAGAATAAGAATAAATACAGATATCTTTTTAATTGGTTTTTGGGGGCGCACGCTTTAGGTTTACAGTACTGTGACAAGTATTTGACCCTTTCCTAATTTCTTTTTTTTTTTCCTAAGCATATTTTTCACACTAAGACGTTTCAGATCAAACAATTTTTAATATTAGATCAAATAGATAAAGATGAAGGTGAACTGAAAATGCCATTTTTAAATTATTTACTGTATTAAGGGGAAATAGCTAGCCAAACCTACTCCGCCCTATGTGAAAAGTAATGCCCCCTACCCCCACCACATTAAATCATGAATTAACTGATTAAACAGTTTTTAGAAAACTGAACTTAGTTTTTAGCTGCACCTATGCCTGAATATTGCCAAATTTGTTGAATCAAGAAATCACAAAGATAGAAGCTGCCTGACAAAGTGTGAAGTAGGCTAAAGGAGCTCAAAAAAACAACACATCACACCACAATCTAAAGAAACTAAAGAACTGATAACCATCAGTCTGGAAAAGGTTCCAGACTGATGGACAAGGCTAAGAGTTTGGGAACCATGGTGAGAGCCATTATCCACAAATGGAGAAAACTTGGAATAGTGCGGAACTTTCCCAGGAGTGGCCGGCCTACCAAAATTATTCCAAGAGCACTCATCAAGGAAGTCACAAAAACAAACTCAGAACAACATCTAAAGAAAATCAGCACTCGTTTACCTCAGTTACGGTCAGTGTTCAACATGATTCAACAATAAGAAAGAGACTGGGCAGAAATAGCATCCATGGGAGAGTCCCCAAGAATTTGGGGAAAATATTGTGTGGAATGACGTGACAAAAGTTGAATTTTTTAGATTGTTTACAGCTGCCATAAAACTAATACAGTATTTCATTTAAAAAAACAAAACAAAAAAAAACAAAACATGATACCAACAATCAAACATGGTGGTGTGATAGTTCAGAGCTGCTTTGTTGTTTCAGGACCTGAACAAATTGCTGTAATCTATGAAATTCTGCTCTCTAACAGAAAATCCTGAAGGAGAACGTCCGACCATCAGTTCATGCCCTGAAGCTCAAGTGTACTTGGGTTATGCAGCAGTACAATAATCAAAAACACACCAGCAAGTCCATCTTTACCAAATGCGATTTTGCTCCTGGGTAGATGCTCATCTTAAGTTTTTTCCTTGTCACTTTAGTCTGCGTGACGCTATAAAGTGATCTTCCTGTCCTAAAGCAACCCAAATTGGCACTTAAATGTAGAAAAATAAGAAATAAAAAGGTTGTGGCAAGTCTCCTCTTCACTGGCCTTGTCTGTTTATACACTACTCCTAAAAATGATGCAGTGATGACTTTATTGTGTCAAAATGTTGCACCAGGTGTCAATAATCCCAACTGGATAGACCTCAAAAGCCTTTATTATTGTAATCCTGGCTCACATTATGTACTGTTGTACAGACTATGATATTTCTCTTTGATTTGTTTTTCCAACAATTTTAATCCGCAAGTGCTCACCCTGACACCTGAGGGAAACACAGCATTTAATAAACCTACCTGACAGAGCCTGCTATTGGAGCATCACAGGTGTTGACATGCCTGTGATTTCTGTTGTATTGGGTAAAATACAGTACACAGCCTGTCATTTTATGCAAGCCATTAAGCACAAATGTTCTGTTCTGTGTTTTGTGGTGAGTCATGGCACGCTGAAAAGAAAATGGTATCAAACAGATGTCACAACAATGTCAATTATATTTCCCTACATAATGTCATACCTGTTATGATGCTATTCTTTAGTTTTCCACAAAGGAATTCAGGACTGTGCACATTTCTTTTTGACAATTTACTTGTTTACATTTTTGGTGTAGTGGTTAATGCATTCACATTATATGGCCTTAAACTAGGAGAAGACACAAAGCCAGCCTCAGGGAGTCACAAACTAGTGCCAGTCCCAAGTCCAGACAAATGGGAGAGCTCTGTCAGGAAGAGCATCAGGCATAAAGTCTGACAAATCAAACATGTGGATCCATCCACGGTAGAGATCTCTTGGGAAATAAGGGAGCAGCCAAAAGTACCTGTACATTTTACTTTAAAAAATACAAATTAGGGAGACTTCTGATCTGTCACTACCACTGGACTATTATCCACACCCAAGAATTATCCCTATTGGGAGCAGCAAATAAAACAAATACACTATAATGCTAAAAGTATTCAATCACCGATCCAAATCATTGAATCCAGGTGTTCCAATCACTTCCATGGCCACAGGTGTATGAAATCAAGCACCTACGCATGCAGACTGCTTCTACAAACATTTGTAAAAAAAAAAAAAAAAAAAATGGGTCGCTCTCAGGAGCTCAGTGAATTCTGGTGTGGCATCCAAGCCTTACATCACCAAGTGCAATGCAAAGCACTGGATGCAGTAGTGTAAAGCATCCCGCCACTGCATTCTAGACGCGTTTCCTGGAGTGACGAATCACACTTTTCCATCTTGATGCTTCAGCATACCGAGACATTTTGGACAATTTCATGCTCCCAACTTTGTGGGAACAGTTTGGGGATGGCCCCTTCCTGTTCCAACATGACTGCACACCAGTGCACAAAGCAGAGTCCATAAAGACATGGATGAGCGTGTTTGGTGTGGAAGAACTTGACCCCAAACAACAAAGAATAAAAACAAAATCAATTGATATAAGTATATGAAAACGCGTTACTGCAAACGATGTTCACGCATCACTGAATATGAGAAAATAACATCAGAAAAACGAATAAATTTCGAGCTAAAAGTGTGGCGCACTGTGCCGCGCATTATGAACGATGCTCGTTGCTTTACAATTCGTGACACGCATCAAAACATCCGTTTTCTTCCTCTTATCCTGAGCAGTGGAGCCCAGACCTCCCTCTCCCCCTGATTCAGACTTCAGCTGCTACGACGTAACCTACGTAAGTGGCCGGTGTTGTTGCCGGCGTTTATACCTGTGCAGGTGCATTGCGTGTGTTAATTACCTTTCGGCCGTGTCCCGGTGTTTTACATGCGGTGGAGGCTGATAGAAACATAAAATGCTGGCACTTTTATTAATTATAAATATTTATTAAAAAGGGGGAAAAAAAGAGGAAATGACTATGTGCCATCCTTACTCACCAGTGCTCAATATCCATGACACACAAACTATAAATTAAAATATCTGTTATATCCTGTGTGAAATAAGAGGGATTACAATTTGTGTGACTCATAGCCTTTGCCTGCTGCGGTGATCATTGGGATAATAAATGGTGTACACATGAAGTGGGTATTCATCATTCCTGCATAACCCTAGAGAATGTCTTTAGGCAGCCACAGACTATTAAGTCAGTTCACTATCATCTTCTTTGTGGAAGTAATTATGTGAGTAATTTTTATATTATTGTCAAATTAGATATGAAACATTCTACAGCTTCATGTTTACATGTATAAATCAGCTCAGGGACTGAACGTCCTCTGCAGCAGCTGCCTAATCACAATTTAGAGACTCCACCCTTAGCAATGCCAAACACAATTTTAAACTGTGCTTGTAAAAACTGTTAAGGGTAAGTCATTAAACTTGTGTTAGGAAAGGTGTTTGTTTTTGTTTTGTTTTTTTTCTCCTTTAAACAAGGGCTCCTGCATCCATGTAAATTAAGTGGATCTCACAATTCAACATGCTGCAGATTGAATATGTGAGGAAGGAAAATGTGAGCGTATCTGCACACTGGAGTGATGTACATACAGGCTAAAAATGCAGCATAAAAAATGTAAAATTCATTATTAGCATTTAGGTAAGCAAAGGGAAAGAAGGAGGACATACACATTGCCAAAATAGATATGTTAATTATACATAATAAAAGGCAATACATCACATCCTGCACTTCCCCCACAGCTCTAAAAACATTATTGCAACGTTCAGCTCAGTGTTGGGTTTTCAAGCCCACAAACTTTACTGCTTTGGCCCTCCTCTCACGGCTGCAGGAAGCCTATAAAGAGTGATATAATCTTATAGCACTTACAAAGTTAGCAAATGTATGGTGAGCACAACAAAAACATTTAAAGAACCACATATTTCCCTTAGGAGTTACTAGAGACCAAAAAGAAAGTTAAAAAAAGAGGATGACTATCACCTGGAACCATCCTACACATATGAATATTAAGGTTGCTTCATGTCTGCTTAAGAAGCGCTATGTAAAAATGCTTCATGTCGGCTATAAAAAGTGTTTTCTGTTCTTGCTGACACCCTCAGGTTGTGTGCCCATGAGGTCGTCCATGCTGGTCCTGTTCCTCTTCTTCAGTGCCCAGGCTGTGGCTGCAACCAGAGGGGACTCGTGCACTGCCACAGCTGCACAGCAGAATGCTCCAGGTGACAACCCCAACTCTATCCCCACTGTGGATCCCAAACTCTTCACCAAGCGCCACTACCTCTCACACAGAGTGCTTTTCAGTTCTCAGCCCCCTGATGCAGAGCCAACAGGGTCACAGGGTGCTAGCAGAAGGACCCGCAGGCAAGCAGGGGAGCCTCAGCACCGCGGGGTGTACTCAGTGTGCAATAGTGTTAGTGTCTGGGTGGGCAACAAGACCAAAGCCACGGACATCTCAGGCAACGAGGTGACAGTGCTCCCGGACGTAAAAATCAACAATGTCAACAAGAAGCAGTACTTCTTTGAGACAACATGTCACAGCCCTGGATCAGGCAGCTCAGGCTGTTTAGGAATTGATGCGAGACACTGGAACTCCTACTGTACTAATTCACACACTTTTGTACGAGCGCTGACTTCATTCAAGAACCTGGTGGCGTGGAGGCTCATACGCATTAACGTGGCCTGTGTGTGTGTGCTCAGCCGCAAGTCATGGCGGCAGTGACGACTACCAATATGACACGCACACACAGGCTCACAAACTCAAATCCAGTACATACACAGATATGCTAACAGGCAGGTATAAGTGACTTTCTCTACATAATTTATCACCAAAGACTTCTCAACCTCTGCACAAAGTAAATTATTAGTATATGTCAAAGTATCAAGACTGCATGTATACACACCAGACCTGGGTCAAAGAGTATCTGCAGCTAGTTTTTGTTTTGGTTTGGGTATTTTTTTTTTTTTACCTGTCTGAAGTACCACGCTACAGGGGTGTAGCTGTGTCAGTATCTATTTTTAGCTGTGGTTTATATCAGACTCAGCTTGTGGAGATTTAATACACCGCTATGTGCTGAGTTAGACAAGTGCTCATGCTCTATGTTTATCATAACTTTTAATAAGCATTACACTGAAAAATATTCTAAAATACAGAGAGGAAATATATATCTATATCACTTTTTGTGATATATACATATATATATATATATATATATATATATATATATCACAAAAAGTAAGGAAATTTGTGTTTGATCGATTATTTCTTTGCTGTAACAATGCGTCTTGGTAATAAATCTTATACCATTGGCAAGCCTGTTTATTTCCCCTAAATGGTGCCACATTTGTAAGGAGTGGGTTTGTGGGTTGAGCAGCAGAGTTGAGCATGTAGGCGGCACCCATGAAAAACTTGCCAATGCCAAACACCTTATTCTGCTATTGACGCTTGTTTGGTGTCATTTATTGGATTGGATGACTGAAGTCTGAAGAGACATATTGACAATTTAACAGTTTATTCATTTAACAAACAGGGGCCTCAGTAGCATGTGGGAAAACTATATATAGCCACAGCAGCCTGGCACCTCCTCATGCTTGTCACATGCTTGGTCACATGCTGCTAGGAACCCCATTCTTCAACCAGCATTTTTTTTTTTTCTTTGGCGGGGGCGGGGGTGGGGGGTTATGGAGGGGAAAGAAAAAGAAGAGGAACAAAGAGAGAAGAAAAAAGAGAAAAATTGGGGGGGGGGGGATGAGGAAAGTAGAGAACAGTAAAACACACGAGAGTGTTTTGCCCAACATCTGTGGCAAAACACTCTCAAAAAACAAACAGCACCTGAAAGAGAAAAACAGAAGCAGATATATAAACCAAGATACAATCTAGCTGTGGTGTGTGCGTGCGTGTGTGTGTGTTTGTGTGCGCACGCGCACGTTTGTCATGAAACAAACTTGATAATGAGAGTGAGAAGCCACAATAACGCCCACAAAAGCCAGAGGCAAACAGAGAAAGACCCAGGCCATCCGCAGCCCCCCAGGAGCACTGAAGACCTTAGGCCACACATTCCGAGGACAACCGCATGCCCACCCCTGCAGGAGGAAGAGGGAGGTCCTAGATGGCGCACCCATTGCTTGAGGACGAGAGCCCCAGAGAACCCGAGGCATCGGTCAGCCAGCCCCCTGGCACAGGCAAGGACAGGGCCCCAGCCGCCCGAGAACCACCCTGCACCCCGCAGAGCCCCAGCCATGCACTGGAGAAGTCTGAACCGCCCCGGATCACAACCCCCACAAAGCAGGTCAGCAGCCACACCAGAACATCTGGCCATGCTCCCCGGATCCACCAAGCGCCCACACCCCAGGGGGCAGCAACAACCAGTAGGGAGTGGAAGGGAGGGGCAATCCCCCCGCCCTCCAAAATCTTGACCCACAGGAGCCTTCAATCAGCGTTTGTCGCAAAGCAGCCAATGCGGTTGTGTTAATGACTCGGGCACGAACACTACATCCAAGCTGATCCCACAAGTGTTCAATTGGGTTGAGGTCAGGACTGCAAGCAGGCCAATTACATCTTACCCACTACAAAATTCTGCAGGTAGTCTCTGATAAACCCCGCTCTGTGGGGGCGAGTGTTGTCTTCTTGGATAATAGACTCCAGCCCCAGCCTGTGGAGATATGGGATTGCCACTGGTTGCAGAATCTCATCTTGATATCTCTCTGCAGTGCCTCTGACTGCCTCCAATGATGACAAGCCTGATTGTCAGCACATGTGGTACCAGAAGCTTAAAACAAGGGTCAGTGGAAGAATAAGCTGTTTGGCATTAGCAGAGAAGATTTGGCAAGTTTTTCATGGCTGCAACCCACATACTCAACTCTGCTGCTCAACCCACAACTGATTTTCCTTACAAATGTGGCGCCATTTAAGGGGAAATAATCAGGCTTTCCAGTGGTATAAGATTTGTTGCCAAATAGCATTGTTACAATAAAGAAATAATCAAATAAATAAAGCACAAATTTCCTTATATTTTGTGTTTATATCACATACATACTAAGGTCATGTTTGCTATACTGAGTACACAAAATGCTATTGGGTGAGATGAAGCTAAACTTACTAAAATAGTTTTGTTGTTGAAGCACAGTAAAACCTAGCAAAACTGTTTCCTTTGTGATTCATTCAGACCATTTCCTCTCTGTTTCCAGTATTGCTGTATCTGATGTGACAAGCACAAACACACTTTATGTAGATGCCAAAGGCTTATGGAACCCTGAAGGTTGAATTTGATGATATAACTATTGAAGCTACTGAGTATTTTCCCCAGTAAAGATTCCCCCAAATTATACAAATTCATTTTTCCCCTTAGTGTTTGGTGTAACCAACCAGTGACAGTGATTCTGGTATCACCACACTCCAAAGGAGTGAATTTATTGATCTCATCTCACAGATGCATAATTTTTTTCCCCAGGAGAAAATAGTAAGAGAGGCTGGCCTGATGTGCTACCTGTGTATACACTTAAACTGTGCACACAAGTTAATCTAATCCTGATAGCAAATGAATTAAAACATGGAGGTAATTAAAACATTTTTCACTCTACAGGAACATTCTGGCCCCATATAAAAACATTATCTGTTCTTTCACATATTAAGGCAGAACATATAGGTAGAAGTGGAGAACTTTTTTTTTTTTTTTACTTCGCTTTCAAATTTTCACTTATACCACATTTACAAACACAGCCCCAAATGCAGCAGAACCACAGCTAAATGGCACCTTTACATGATGCATGATGATTATAAGATCTGAACCAAACAGCCACATGTCATTCAGACTCTGAAAATGGTAATTAAGGAAACTGGTTTCAGCTGTCTGACTTTCCTTGATTACTAACTGTTCAGCAAAGAATTTAGAAATACCTCTGAAACAATATGCCGTGTGTGTCTGATCATTTGTAGTCTAGTTACACTTTTGATAAATACAAATACTGCTTATATAAGACTGTTTTATTTTGATGCAGATGTAATTGCTTTTGTAGTGCTTAAGGCCTGAACTGAACTTGTGCTGTGGCAGTAGTTTATATGTGGCTGTTATGAATGGATCTCCCAACCCACACTCCTCTCTCCAGTGAAAATATACACCTTTCTAATGTAACTGTGCTGGTACATTAGTTTGACACTTAAAGATATTAAAAGCAATATTAAATATGCCCTTTAACTATATACTAATTTTTTATTGTCGTTAACAGCTGTTCAGTATTTACAGATGGTTTAATTCAGTGTTAATGCCTGCTGGACACAGTAAGTTGGTTTAGACTATTTTAAAGCTACAGCTTTCACAGACACAACACTTGGGTTTAAAAGACCATGTGATTTAGTTGCAGAAAGCACAGGCTTAAACCTGTCTTAACCTTAAACTGCAGCTCAGCTTATGACAGAGCAGCAGCCTCTAGGAGTTTTGGCACAACAACACAGTCAAGCTTCTTATAGTACTTTTCTGCCAGTCATTATCCTGTCACGCAGCCCACTAAACCAACCCACGATTTTGCAAATACAATTTGACCCAGGCCTAATAAAAACAAATGTTTTTATTTTAATGTTGTTGTTGATATTGTTATTTATTAAACATTTACAAACATGTGCTGTGTGCTTTCTGAAGTATCATATTAAGCCTTTTATTCCCTTCAGCAAAAAGGAAAGCCCTGACAGAAATGGGAAAAAATGAAAAATGAAGAGAAATCCCATATGGCTTCATTTTACTGCCATTAATTTTTTATTTATTTTTTTATTTTTTACTTTGCTTTGTGTTTTTCTCCTGCTATTATTCTACAGTTTAAAAGACAAACACTTGATTTCCAAGGACCCATGAGGCCAGCTATGATTGATAATGCATTGCCTTTCCAGTGACATTTCAGTGTCCTGAGCTCACAGAACATTATTCTCCAGACAGAATCAGTTGAGATTTTTGTAGGCTCGCAGCCTAATTTTGTATCACATCTGGTATGACTGAGAGAACATGGAGCTAAAGTAGAAATGCAAACAAAAATCAGATGAGGTTGTGTTCCTGGGAACACTGATTTTAGTGATTTTTTACAAAAGTTGTATTTTTGCCTAAATCATGAATGAATGATTGTTTGGTTCAGTTTTTTTGTCTTTTCTGAGAAACCTGGAAAAAAATGACTTAGGCCATTATTTTAAGAGGGCGACGATAAAGCCTCATTGCTCCTAAAAAAAACGCAACACTTCCCCCTAGAGGTCAAAGACGGGAACATTAAACGCGTCTTTAACATTTCCAGGAATAAAAACTATGCTGCTGACATATTGGATTTGACATATTTTACTGTGCACTCCACTCGGGCATAAAAACCTCCACAAACTAAAAGCAGCACTGATGTTCAGTGAATGGAAGAAAACGAACCAAATATAAATCTGCTGCTCTTTAAAAAATCACTTTCCATCGTTTCTGAACGAGGAAAAAGTATTTTATCGCATAATAGTAAGCAGGTGTATGCCAGACGAGCGTGTATGTCCTGCGCATGCTTCGTGATGAGTTCAGAGTCCCCGTGATTCCCTCGGAAAAAGCAGTGGGGCTCAAAGTAGTGAAACGTCCTGACATGAAATGAAAAGATCTCGTGTTTGTGTTAGTGTTAGTGATACATGAAATAAAAAAAATAATATCCAGGAAGAAATTTAAGATGACACCCACAAAAAGTGGAAGACGGATTTAATTTAATGCATTGACATGAATATTGTTACTTAGTACATTCATAACGTTATCTGTCTGAAAAATGAGCGAGGTCATTAATCCCACACACCAGAAAATTATTGGGCCTTTTTAAAAATGTATTTATTTTGCTGTTTATTTCCTGATATATAGTGAGTTATAATGAAGTTAGTTCATTGTTTTAGACATAGTGTAGTTTCACACAGTAATCTTAACTTCCAGAAAAAAAAATAATGCTGAATGAAACGTATACACTGGTCATAAATCAACAAATAAATTTATAATATAAAATGCATCCATAATGAATATTGGAGCAATGATGACGACAACAAAGTGGCCTCTTTCATCACTAGTGTTTGCAAACCACAGCTGGCAGACTGACTGGATATTTCTGCCTCTGTCCACTGGATGGAGACAATGAAATGCTTCTACATCCAGCTCTGAATTACTTTTGTGTAAGAATCCAGTGGTGGTTTACTTTTACTCTTGCGGTGCATGTTAGAGATAATGTGAATGTAGTTGATTACTGCGGTTAAACTGTTTACACGCTGCAAAGGAACTAAAGAGAGTTGTAATGTATAAATGATTTAAAGGCCTTGTATTTAAAGGTGGAAGTCAGTTATTGTTTCTAACTCAAGCTGTCTTTTGAAACTTACAGTAACTGACCATTTTTCTGATTATGGCTCGGCCTGTTCAAAGAAAAATATTTAGTTAGGTTTAAGTGCCCTTCACCTCTGATGGCTCTTGGCTCATAAGATGACTCATAGTTGCACCGTATGGAGATAAGGTTACAGTTTTGCACCTGATTTACATATGAAGCACAGTAGATGAGTGTGAGGAGGATGAGGACAGTGTGCCCATGGAGAGATAATGGGATTATGTCTCCATTATACCCTGAGGATATCGTTTCAGTTTGGATGCACTTCCGCTGTGATAATTACAGTCCTGAATTCATGACAGGATTGGATGACTGAACTGATATCAGGTGAACACCCATCCAGTCCAATGATCTTATTCTGGGCCACAAGGAAACTGTTAATTATTTGTAATTCAAGAGTGTACAATGCCATCTATTTTTCTCTATGCTGTAATTGTCATAAATGATTTTTTCATATGTTTGTTGACTCCTGTTTTTTTATTTTGTTTTGTTTTTTGAGAGAGAGAGAGAAAAGAGGTGGTAGGCAGTGATGTGATGTGTCTCGTGATCCACCCATACTGATTCTCACTGATACTCTGGCAGACATACAGGGAGGGTCGCTGTTTCCCTCCCACATCACTGCAGCAAACAAAGGCAGCAAAAACAAGAGAAGCTTGAATGTCACAAAGCGTGTGACCCCGAGCTGACCTCCCTCCATCCCGCAAAGACACAGAAGAGCCTCGGCGACTCTACATATGAGCTCTTCATTCCCAGGACTCTAAAAAATGAATATGTTCATGTAAACCAATAGATATGAATATGTCTTTATGTTTTGGGTAACTCAGTCCATTAAGCTGCCACAGAATCTCCCTTAGTTTTTCAGCTGCGATCATAATTAAAGATTCACGTCATTTTCATACTCATCAAACCATTTAGGTGCCGCTTGTGCCTTATAAATTAAAGACATCCTGGAAGAGACCATTTATTGACTTAGACTAACACGTCTCTACAAAGCAGGATATCAAAAAGACATACAGTTGTGGTCAGATGTTTACATACACTGATCATGGGCATGAATGCCATGGGCTTTTAATGATTTCTTTCAATTGTTGTTGTTGTTCACTCACCAATACTCAGAACAATAGGAAAGTCAAAGGAGGAGAATTGGTGATTTACACAAGTTGAGAAGGTCTCTTGGAGCCATTTCTAAACAACTGCAGGTTCCAGGATCATGAGTTCAAACAATTATACGTAAGCACAAGTTATTGTACCACTTCACCAAAGTGTGGAAGAAGAAACTGTCACCCTCAGATGAGAGGAAATTGGTTAGGATGTTCAGGAACAACCCAGGAACCACCAAGACTCAAGACTGGAAACTGCTGCGACACCAGTGTCGCTGTCCACAGTTAAAAAATTTTTACATCACCATGAACTGAGAAGGTGCCAACCAAGAAAGAAGCTCTTGCTCCAAAGTCGGCACCTTCAAACTTGGCTGAGATTTGCAGCTGCTCACATGGACGAGCCAAATTCCTTCTGGAGAAATGTTTTAGGGTCAGACAAGACAAAGGTTGAGCTGTTTGACAAGAGGAGGAGTAAAGGAATGTTTGGAGGAGAAAAGGTGAGGCTTTCAAACCTAAAAACACCGTACCAGCTGTCAAGCATGGTGGTGATAGCATCATGTTCTGGGGCTGTTTTGCTGCCAGTGATACTGGTCCATTGCACAAAGTGGATGGAACAATGAAGAAGGAAGAATACCTCCAAATGCCTCAGCTTCACCTCAGATCAACAGCTGTATTTTTGAAACGCAGACACAACTGGGTGTTCCAACAGGATAATGATCTCAAACACACACCAAAACTGGTTTTGGAATGAATAAAGCAGGCTAGCATTTAGCTTCTGGAATGGCCTTCCCAAATCCTCGACCTCAACCATGTTGGAAATTTGTGGACTACGCATAAAAGCCGGCTCTGTGCCAGGAAACCAACCAATTTAAATGAACTCTACAAATTCTGCCAAGAAGAGTGGTCAAATATCTGGTCAGAATTGTGCCAGAAGCTTGTTGATGGCTACCAAAAATGTCTGGTTAAGATATAACTTGGTAAGGAACATTTAACCAAATATTTGTGGGAGTGCATGTTTATATTTGAGCCTGAGATCCGGTGGATTAGAGAAAATCTAAAATAAAGTTGCTGTACAATCATTCCACCCTGGAAAAATAACAGTTCAAAGAAATCATTAAAAGTCTAAAATTACTGTGACATTCATGCCCATGATGAGTGTATGTTAACGTTTGACCACAGCTGTATATCCATCCATCCATAATAGGTTAACAGGTTACCCGGATGATCAAAATCTATATAGCTTTTGGGAGTAATTGTAGTAACACTCAAATATTTACAACTTATCTGTATTATGTGTAGCAGCTGATCTCAAAATGAACAGTGACATTATGTGTATGTTGCATGTATGCGGTTTGTGAATATATTTGCTAAACAATTTTTATTGCAGTGGCACTTTGGGGTAATTGGAATGTGTTGTCATGCATATCTGTAAATAAGTGTTCATCTAACAGTGACGTTGACAGCGCCTGTCATTGATTAATTTCTCTTATGCAATGAATATGTAGCTTGCAAAGAAGAAGAAGAAGAAATATATGTATTCATTATTCATTTGTTTGGTGTTTATTTTAGCCATACAGCGAGTTCATTTACAGAGAGTCATAGTTAATATCTTCTTTTTTAACATTTTTAGCATTTCTAAATCCAGTTGATGACATACTTGTCTTTTCTTTTTTCTCTCTCGCTCTATTTTTTCCTGCCTGTCAGCTCTGATATTGCACATGTATACATGTGAACAGTAATCCAAATGAATACATAAATAAAACACTAACAGGAGGAGCCTATAGAGAGTTTATAGAGCTTATCTTGGAAAAGCAAATGTGTTTGGCACAACAGTGCATTCAGATCATGATTCTGATTGCGAAAGCTGCAAGACAGGACGGGTTATTTGAAAAGGAGAAAAAAGGGAAAGAGAAGGATAAAAAAAATCCAGCCGTGGCAGTGGTAGTCATTGGCTGCATCAGTCTAAAGAAGAATTATGAATTACAGCTTCAAAATTATGTATATTCTTAAGAGTATTTCAGACATTTTGAAATCAATTCTCTTCAGGTGTCTACTGTTTGGTCTGACACCTGACGAGTCATGTGGAGAAATACTGGAAATGTTTTTTAAATTACACACAAATTTTCTATTTATAGACTGTGTACCTACTACATTTGTATCTAATTTAAAGTCAAATCTATTTCCCATTTTTATTAAACAAAGTAGTCTTAATTTTGTTGTCATTAGAAGATCACGAGTTACAGAGATATATTTTGTCTCCAATTTTTTTGTAATATGCAGCTCTAACGAGGACAGCAGATTTGCATAACAGACCAGATGACAAGTATTTCCAAAACCCTGGCTATGTCCCTGCTGATCTTGCTTTAAATATCACTTGGGGACTTTTCTCAGGAGACTGTGTTGTAGGTGCACACAAGAAGCTATTTTCATATAAACAGTGATATCAGTGACTAGCAGAGGACAATGTTGAAAGTGTTTCCGTGATAAAACTCTTGTCCAATAAATGCAGAGGTCACACGTAGGTGTGAGTGGTGAACTTCAAAGTGTCATGTACTGTGCTGATTTTCATGTAGTAAAAATTATGCCAAGATGTGCAGTAGTTCCCCAATACTTGAGTAAACTGAAGTTTAAATCTACCATATTTATTCAGAAGTAGCACGAAAAATAAAGGCTGCAAACAGATGACAGTTTTTCATCACCAGTTACACTATATTGTTATGTAATTCGGTATTTAATCATAACTACAAAATAATTCTACTGGTTTATTCGGAAAAAATATGATTAAACCATGGTCTGCTTAAGGAAATGTTATCTTTATGATAATGCTGGCCGCATTAAACCCGAATCACTGGTTCTGCACACCGAAATGAACCCCCCCCCCCCCCCCTCTCTCCTCTTGCTGCCAGATCCTTTGGTGTCTCCCTCAGGAATCCCAGATCGTCCCTGAACCCCACCTTGGGTACCTCAGCTTATGGGCGGGTGCAGACAGCGTGCAGCAACACTTGTGCGCATGTTTCATGTCTGGATGGTGTAACGGCGCAGGTCTTCATTGTATGGGTTGATGTCCAGCTGGAAGAAGCTGCAAAATAAGAGGGAATCGCGCAAAATATCGGAGACTCCGACAAATCAGGTGGCATCATGAGCAAAGTGCAGGGTGGGATGAAATGCGTGAAATATCTGCTTTTCGCTTTCAACATCATCTTCTGGGTAAGTCCGCTCCAGCCACGGTTTGCCCAGAATTAACGTTGTTTGTGTCTTAAAATCACCCTCTTGTTTAAAAAGCCCCATCGCCGTTCTGTTGTAGTTATTTTTATTATTATTTATCTGTGTTTGCCTGATGAGATGATTCTGATTCGATTTATTCATATTCAGCGATTCTGGAGTTTTGTTTCCATTTGAAAAACCTGTTTGTGCTCCGCCTTGTTGTAGTGTTTACATGTTCGGCGTCCTGCACACTAAAATTCAGTTTGTTGACATCGTTTGATATGCATTTTAAATACGACTGCTTTCGTTATTCAATGCAGAGTTGAGGAGTTGGTGTTATCTGTCATACCGCCTCTATGCACCTGCTCTGCTCACACCGTCTCCCTCTGACTCTACACCGTTTCCCCAAATGTTCAAACCAAACCTGAATTATATAACCCAGAATCTTCCTTTCATTTCAGCTCATTACTGTACCCTCCTTTGGTGCTGGACATGATTTATTGTTGCAGCAATAATTGTACCAAGTACATGCTGCAACAGATACATCAGAGCTACTTTTCCAACACAGATCCTGTCTCATGATTTGGCGTTGAGGTGCGACTTTCCTGCTGCAGGAGTGTGAAGTTGTTTTTTTTCCTTACATACAGGGTTAATCTGTTTAGGGAACATCATGAACATGATGTTTTGGTCTGCAGTGCTGCTCAGATAAGGTTGCCTGTGACTCAGAGTCACTTTTGATTTTCTGCCAGTGACTTATCATTTGACATCAGTTGCTTAGTTTCTTGGTGTTACCAGTCTAGACGATACACAACTCTAAATGTGCCAGAGAAGTAGTTTTGTCAGTTTGCATGTAGTATGTAACCTGTTAAACTAAACACTGAATAAAGAGCCATTCTTTTTGCGTAATTTTATTTAATTATTCTATATGAACCAAAGGACCCAAGTAACCCAGTAAGGTTTTAGTGATTGTCTTTGTAATAGATATGTTTGTGCAACAAAAATATTTTTCTTTTTGGTTTTCGGTTCTGTTCATCCTACAAATGGGAACCACTTGTGCAACTTCCACATGTTTAATTCACTCTCATTATTTTATAATCAGTGATGGGTTTAGATAAAATTATTGAGTTTTGACAAAGAGGCAGTTTGGGTTTACTTTGTCATCTTCATTATGGTCTGGATGCTTGCAAATGTCAGGAATTGATCCTTTTTACTGCTAAATGATACAGTGTGAGTTTAACTGGCTGCACTGACTCATCTGTGCTCTGTAAAACCATCACTTGTGTCACCCAAAGTGACAGCGGCCTCTTTGTTCGGCAGTTTTGGGACTGAAAGCAGAGCTGTTGTGGTTGTAGCCAAAAGGGGCGTACAGTACGCTGTCATTTTGAGGTGCAGAGCCAACAAGCAGCCAATGCCAGTGTGAGTTACATCACCCAGGCACTGTGAGGCTGGCACAGCCTGTGGCTGAAATGCACCATGGGAGATGGACCACTGATTCTGATGCTAATGCTTGTGTTTAGATGTGGTACTTTGATGGGCAATGTGGCTGCATGGGCTGTTGTTGCAGAGTGGCCTTCCACTTTCTATCATTTTATTGTCAGAGTACCTCCCTAACAGAAGACACTTCCCCCTCTTTAGTTTGGGTGAATCTAAACAGCAAATCAGGGGGGAAAAAGGCTCTTAGATGGGTTCACCAACAGACTGTTTCACTGGAGATGTCGCCTTTTTTTTTCATTGAACTGTGGGATTCCATTTTTAGAAAAGTTTTGAGCTCAAAATATCTTTTTTCACCTGCAAATTCATTACTCAGACATGTGATACTGCTTCTGTTTGAACATATAAAGAAATATGGTTAGGCTTAAAATATAATTATGACAGACAAATTAGCTTTTACCTTCTATACACATTTGTCCTTCATTTTTTTCCGGCTCTGTTCTTGGGTGTTTAAATTAAATAATGTTATACGGGAGGTCAAAAGGATTCTTTTCCTCAGATTGAAACCTGATTTCAATCGAATGGGTTATTTCAAGTCAGGCTCTCTCAGAGAGGAATGACGCTGCACAGGGTAGACACTCGGATTCTTGCAGTTGGATTTGTTTGAGAAGTCCTCAGTCTCTTGAGAGGTGAAGCATTAACACTTCTGGCAGACATTTGTTTAGATTTAAAAAAAAAAAAAAAAAAACAGGCTGTGAACATCATTAGCCACTTTAGCACCACTTTCAGAATCTTAATTAACTGACGATACAAGAGACAAAAAAAAAAAAAACCCAAAACATGGTCCTCACTGTTTAACTGTGAAGTGGTTTCTGGACACATAGAAGAGCTGTCACACATCATCATATTCAGCAAAACTGAAAAGACACGAATAATTTTGATCTTATTACTTATCAATCCTTAGGTGTCGGGATTGCTGGTGCTGGCGGTGGGACTATGGCTTAGGTTTGACCCAAGCACAGTGGACCTCCTGACAGGCGACGGCGCCCCTTACACCTTCTTCATAGGTATGTCACAGCTTCTAACAGCCTCATGCACCTGCCTCACCCTCTACAGAATAACTAACTTTACCTGTGGACGAGGTAAAGCTTTCTGAGCTCATCACCATAAACAGCAGCTCAGATTTAAAGTGAATGCCTTTATGTTTATTAATTTCACCATCTTGACTAAATATTGCTACTTGGACCCCCTTGAAAATGAGATGTTACATCCCAAGAGGTATATTCAGATTAATTTAACTTTCACTGCTCTAAGAAATAACTGTCTCTGAATATGGATACATACATAAAGGTATAATTTACTTAAGACTTGATGCCTGGTAATGTTATACCATCCAAGCGCTTATGTGTAATGTAATGATAATGTTACAAACCCTGATGAATTTCCCAGGAGACTCTAACTGAAGAACCCTTCAAGTGTTGCTAATGTTAAAGAAACAGGGATGTTTAACAGGCACATTTTTATCTTCGGAACATTGAGATGTTTTATTTCTTTGCATAAAGCACAATGAAAGTTGTTTAATAAAACATATCCGCAGCGACTAGGCTCGTTTAAAGAGGTTTTCCAAGTCCTTCCAAGTATGTGCAGCGGGGAAGTGAATGAAGAAATGTCACAAGCAGATTGAAACTTCCCGTTAGTGTTAATTCTGCTGTTTATGAAATATGGAGGCGTTCACATCTTGACATGAATGCTTATTTGGTTCCAGTTTGACTGAAATAACGTAAAAATCAGAGCCTTTAACTGATTAATGAACAGCTCTGAAATATCTTATAGGTGTTTCTTTGCAAAGCTCACACAGTAGATTATTAAAACATACAGTAGACAAGACAAACAGCTAGTGTTCAGCACTCAGCACAATAGGCCTTCTCTCTGACACTGTGTGGGAGCTGATGATTAGAATGAAGCCTATTCTTGTTACTCCCGTTTAAACCATGACCTAAAATGGTGACTTCACTTCATCAGCTCTCTGCTGTGCCTTCGTGGTGGAACTGGCTGCCTCTCTCAGGACATGAGCAGCAGGTTGGGTGGGGCCTGTGACAGAAGACTACATCCTGCTGGCAAACCTTGTAAAAAAAATTAAATGAGTGCAAAAGTGAGGGGACGGGAAAGCAGCACAGGGCGACCAAAGGCAGAATGTGATCATATTACTGAGATTACAACTTAAAACATTTCAGGAAATATGTAATAATTGAGCACAACGTAACTTGGACATTATGTCACACACAGCAGCACTGTGTTGTGAAACTCATCTGTTTATGCAAAGTACTGCAGATGAGGCAACTTTTCTTTAGCATGGTTCAATTTGACATGCAAAAATACTGGAATTTCTTTATTACTGTGTCACATTATTATGAGTATTTTTAATTAAATCCTCTACCCCACTGTTTTTTTTTACCATACCTTGCTCAGTTATTTTTGTTTCCAGTCATTACATTTCCCACTTTAGGTTTAGCAAATTGGATGTAATGTGAATTAGACTTCTTGGAGAGCAGTTAAGGGTTTTTTTGAAAGTGGAACATATGTTGGTCTGATCAGTGGTTTGGAGGCAATGAAACTGTCCTGGATGACTTCAGAAGGGAAGGAGAGAGAGCGAGACGGAAAGTTTGTTATTGCCACCTCTAAAATGAGATGCTGCGACTAATTTGTCACTGTGTGAAAAAATCTCTAAGGGTGGGTGTGATCTGGAAATCTTGGTTTTCTGGCTAATGTACGAGAGGAACGTGCTTCACAAACTGGGCAGAGGAGTATTCTGATGTTAGTCAGCCAGTTATGAGCCAGTTGGATGCATCAGTTGTTACTGTTTCAGTGATATTATCAGTAGGCAACCTCCAAAACTAGCCCAAAACACTGGTCTCAAAACTCATGTGTCCATCATATAAATCCGCCACGCCTCGTGCCTCCTGATTCAGATGTTTGTGGTGGTGCTAATAAGGTGCTATGATAATGCGTTGGTAGTCCACAAATGCTATCCAGAGCTTTACAGTGGATAAACTCGCAATGAGGGTTACAGTGAATAGTGTTGTTGTCCCTTAAGCTGAGTCTGTGTTCTGTAGCAAAGAAGTTCTTTGTAGTGAAGTCAAAGAGAAAACTGACCAGTGTAGCCACAGTCGAAGTTTCTGGTGTGGGCTTCTTTTTTTTTTTTTTTGGCTTCTTTTCACACTTCATCTTTGTGGTGAAGAAGTGTTGAACTGTTGTTTCATTTTCCATTCAAGGCAACTTTACAACCCGCCAGCATTCTAGCTGAGCGTAGTGTTGTTGCCAGCGGGCTATGAGGTGTTGTTTTGGTTTTTTTTTGGAGGACTAAGTGCAAGTGCAGCTCCGTAGCCTCTGTATTGGTTGAATTCCCACAATTCCACTCTCTGCAAATGGACAACAATGCAAGACCATAAATCCAGCATTTAACTGGAAACACTAGAGTCCTGCAGAAGATCACTTACTGCCTTTGCAGCCAAACATTATAAGCTTCCTGGGCAAAACAACTGACAGTTGCTCCCACTTCTAGCAAGGAGACTAAACAGGGCGATACCATAATAAGGCAAAGTGGCAGCATTCTCTCTGAGGGTTTCACTTTCCATTCTATCACCTTTGTTGCTCTCCAGTATGTAAACAGCCATTACATGTGTATACAGGATAATTAAAAGAGATGTTACGGATGCTGACACTCACTAATTTGTATTTCTAAGAGAAACACGAAGCAGGAAGTGCACTTGGCAGGTGTCTGGTAGAAATGACTGGATTTAAAAAGTAGAAAAGAGCAAATCTTAAAGTCAGTGCATAAGTGTTGGAAAAATGAGCAGCGAAGATCAGTTCTGTGTAAACCCTTTGTATATACAGTGGAAGCTTTCTCGGGCCATTATATTTTCCATTGCTACCCCAGACAATTTGCTCTGTATCCCTCGCTTCCAGCTCCCTTCCAGCTCAGCAGTCTATTCGCCTCATCTTTACCTTCCCTTTTGTTGCATTGCGAGAAAACAACAGCTTGCATTTGCCCCATGTGGATTAATTAAATCGCTGCAGTGGTTGCTGTCTGTGTCACCGATTAGGCCCTTAGCATGGACCTGAGGGACCTGCGTGGTGTATAGTTACAGTGTAAGGGGCTCAGTAGCAAGGACTGGGAGCAGGGAAGCAGACGGTGGAGGTGATGTCACTCAGGCTTGAGGAGAGCAGAGATGGTGGCAAACGTAGTTGAAATCTGCAGCAATCAAAGCCCCGAAAATTAGATTTTGCAGGACAGATGGCATCTGTTTACTGCTTCACCCCGCAGGAGCATGAATGGGCAACGTCTGAGTAACTGGAAACCCCACTAATGTATCAAAAGGGTAAATTGGAAGCATTGTTTCTCAGTGGGCTCTCTAAGTCTATTAGTTTGGTTTCAAATTTGATTATGATTCTGCATAGACTCTGCCCATGCCTTAGACAGCTAGTCTATATATGGGTAGGACTTCAAGCTATTTTTGTAGCTGCCCAGAGCAGGAAAGAGTCCAGCACTGTGTTTTGTTCAGCCCACTGATGGCCACTGGAGGTAATTTCTGCGGATCAGTAAAAACCTATTTATAACTTTGTGTATGTAATTTAGACACAGTGAGTATACATCAATTCTAAATCAGCTCAACCATTTTTTTTTTAAGTGATCAGAGATGCTACTGTATAATGCAACTATGCTGCAGAGAACACCAGTAGTTTGTGGCAGAGATTCTATGTTTCAGATCTTGAAAGGGCTTTAAAATTCACTGTGAAGGAGAAGCCTAACAAACAGAATGAATTGTGGGAGAGATGTTCAGAGATGTTAGGCTACTAAAGATGCATCCACCTACAAACACAGCACAAATAATCCTTTTATAAATTCTGCTTCAGCAAAGACAAGCCTTGCATCGCGCTGCCACCCTCAGTGGAAACTATAAACTGCAGCAATGTGGCACACAGAGAGCACCGTGACAACATTCGTCTCTTATGTCATTTCTGGTCTTCTAGTTTATAAACATGGCAGTGAACTGTCCATTCTTTTGACAGAATAATTCATTTTTAAAGGACTAATCTATCTGCTGGTTTCTCTCCTCAGCTGTGTACATCCTTCTTGGAGCCGGCGCACTGATGATGGTCGTGGGGTTCTTAGGTTGTTTTGGGGCCATGCGTGAGTCTCAGTGTCTTCTTGCATTGGTGGGTTCAAGTGCTAAAAAGTGTAACGTCTCATGGCATTGGTATTATTTTTATAGTAGGCTCTATAATGTACAGTAATAAGGATCTATAATTTGTAAATCAAATACCAATTGAATTTGATTGGTCTGCTTCTAATGAATAATTGCAAACTTGTAGAGAATTGGGTTTTCTAATAATAAATGAGTAATGGGCAAATATTAACTTTAGTGCAGCCTGACATTTTTTCAACAACAAGGGAAAATCAACCGGAAACAGCCCTGGAGATTGTTTCCAGTAATTACTTTTTAGTGTCAATATTCGAAAAGTATTTGCAAATTATGAATTCATCCTTCAATAAATTTAATGAATCACTGATCAGTTTTTGTGTCAAATATGTCCCCCACTAGAGGGGGATAATAAACCTCGTTTCTGTTCTGCAGTTCTTTGCTTGCCTTGTGATAATCTTTGGAGCAGAAGTCACTGCTGGTGTGTTTGGATTCATAAACAAGCAGCAGGTGGAGTAATTTGATGATTAACAAGTCAAATAACAGAAATAAAAACCGCATGTAGTAACTGACTTTTTGTTTTCCTCTTTTAACAAAAGATTTCCGAGGAAGTCCAAAAGTTTTACAGCAGCGCCATCGTTGACAGCAATCCAAATGGAACTGCAATAGCAGTGATTTACCATAAAGCTGTGAGTAAAACGTGGCCTTCGTATTGGTGGTCGTAATAAGTACCATTACATTTATGTTCTTGTATGTGCAGCTGAACTGCTGTGGAGCTCCCACGCTGGACCCAAAAAATGAGCTGTGTGCAGACCTTCCAGATGACACCCAGGTAAACCCTTCTGCCTGCAGTTACACTTTATAGTCGCATGTGGGCAGCATAGCACCATTTTAAAATGTAGCACCATGTGCTGTGATGAGCTTACTGTATTGTGCACAGTACATTATCACTATGAATGTTTCCTGTTATTTTGTGGGGTTTTTTAGGACTGTCTGACTGCAATAGCAGACTTCTTCGATGATAAGCTGTATATCATTGGCTACATAGGGATTGGTATTGCAGGAGTAATGGTGAGAAAAGTTTGAGCTTAAACTTTATAAAACTTATTTTATTATTATTATTATTTGTGATCAGTATTCCTCAGGTTACCACAATATGTGTCTCTAATTTCAGATCATAGGAATGATCTTCAGTATGGTCCTGTGTTGTGCCATCAGGAACAGCAGGGAGGTTATATAGTTGGTGAGCAGGGGGGGGGGGGGGGGGGGGGGGGG
>JAVDPK010001828.1:470135-488012 GCA_034780415.1 Cichlasoma orientale | reverse complement strand
ATACGGCCATACAGCCCTTCATAATCAACCTATCTGCATGAGAAGGGGAACCAAAGTTACATTTCAAAGTCATTTCTCGTAATTCAAACAAATGTGGTGGAGGGAGGGTCACCAAGTACGGCAGAGAGAGAACAACAGAGAGAACCCATTCTCCCACTTATCCACGGACCACATGCAACACGATACGCTGGATCGTTAACGTCACACCTTCTTCTTGAGTCCACCAGCACTGAAATTCATTTCCCTGTTCTTTTCCATAATACGTGCTTTGCTTTTAGCTCGGCTCTGTGACATTCCTCCCTTTTAACATGTCTTTGTTAGACTGCTGGTGCTCCGCAAAGGCCAAAGTGCTGCAGGTATAGAAGCAACACAGCACACAAAGCCTTCTTTGACACAGGAATGTTGTAACTGGGGAGTATTGCTGTAAATATGGACCCTTATTTTCACTTTGTGTGCTTTAGTGTTTTGAGGACTAGCCTACCTTTGCAGAGTAAATTTGCAGAGTAAAATTCCATTATGTGCCTATTTATTTAGTTACGGTCAAGCCTCCTACTACTGGACTATTTGCCTATATCTTGTGATTTGAATATGTACACTGCACCTGTGCTTGCTTCCTGTCACCACTTTCAAGTATTTCTCTTGTAAAGCACAATAGTGTAGACATGTTATGAAGCCAAAGGGTTAGGATGGTCTTATGATAAACTGCCCTGTTGTAAATCTCCAAATTCATCTGAAAGCTAAACAACACTTTGTGCTGACTTCTTCTGGAGCATGTTTGGGCTATAACACTAAACTACTTTGCATTTCGTGTGAATTATTGTGGATGTAAATTTTTTTTTTTTTTTTTTGGTGTGCCAATAAGATGTGAATTATAGAATAATATAGTTTGTCATACTGTTAACCGTAATAAAAACATTGGGTGCTTTTATTGATATGTTTTCAGTTTCTGTCCTCTGAGGTGAATCACGTGTGTGCTTCTTGTAAGGGTGAACAAGCTGAACAGAACATCAGTGTAAACTGTGGTTAGTGAAGTTTCTGAACACGTCGGCAACATTCTGCGTCCACTGATGGCAGATTGTAGTCACACACAGCGCAAGAGTTAAAGAATGTTGACTGATAGTAGTATTTACTGAAAATTCTAATGATAGCAGGATTCTCCATAATAGTTACAGTCAATACCAAGTGGAATGAGATTCATGAAAAAGTATTACACTGACTGGGCAAAATGTCTTTACACATGGCCTACTTAGTACTTGCTCACAGTGAAAGGTGGGGAATTCCACAGCATGTGAATCAAGGCTCATTTTGCAGTTTTCAAGGATGATAATGAACCTTCAAAGTGACATATTACGCTGACTTCAGCATTAATGCATATATCTGCTCAACTCAATGAACACAAGACATAAAACCAACCGATGTCAAACTGTTGCCTGCAAGGGTCTGCAGGTATTAAAAAATATATATATATTTAATCATTTGAAAACCTCTTTAAGCCCAAACTTGATGAACCTTAAGAACACTGGCCTAAGCATTTGATTTTTATGCTTGTAAAGGTCTTAAATTTATACTTAAGCTACAAGTGTTAACTGTTACAGTAAGTAGGCTAATATGCGTTTGTAATCTACTCTTACCAGTAACTGTTTTTAACATTTTTAAAAACTTACTTACGTACTTGTGACTTATCATTGTTTTGGCTTCAGTTGTTCTGCTTTAATCTGTCATTAGAGTAGGCTAACTTATTCACCCCTGC
Organism: Cichlasoma orientale; assembly: GCA_034780415.1. Classification (NCBI taxonomy): domain Eukaryota; kingdom Metazoa; phylum Chordata; class Actinopteri; order Cichliformes; family Cichlidae; genus Cichlasoma; species Cichlasoma orientale. Next base: position 486,262 of record JAVDPK010001828.1, on the reverse strand, counting down.
ATTTAAACTAGCTCAACTGTGATCTGGTGTTCTCCTGGTGGTAAAGCTCTCTGAATGTGTGGATCAGATTCAGCCAGCCTTTTTTTTTTTTTCCCCCAGAAATAGCACACCCATAACTGCAGCGGCATCGCATAATGCAATGTGCAGAGATGAAAATAGCGGATTGTGTGCTGCAATTTGTGGCAGTGATGCAAGTAAAAACATTTAAAGGGGGCCAGTTCTGCTTATTTCCAGCTTCTGGGACTCCAGATATTTACGTTGCATTAAGTGTTTATGGCGAGCCCCTCAAGCTTATTCACTGAAACAAGCAAACTTTCTTCTGATTGGGTGTGTGCATAAGATGGCCTAACTAAGGATATCTGTATTCACTGAAGTCAGTGAGTGTAGAGTAGAACCAGCTGTTAACTGAGCATTTAGAGGAGTCTGAGCTTTTGGCTTTTCACCTTCTTTTAAACTTTTGAGCCATATTTTATATATATATAGTATATATGTGTGTATGTGACCACTGCTCACTCAAATTTTCCTTACTACAGATGCAGTCAACTTCAGTTTAAGGTTTAAACAAAATGTATGCAACAAATTAGTATGAATGTTTGAGTGTATAATTCATAAATAGCTCAAACTACTGTTACTGCAATCTGCAGTTATTCAGAACACCTTCATGTAAACCACCTTCAAAACTCCTCAGAGTATTTAGTCATTGAACACAGAGTACATACTTCAAGTTTTATTTATATACATAGGTACAAAAAGCCACTGCAAACATTGTATAGTTAGCAGTTTGTTATTTTTGTGTTTTGTTTATTTAAAAAAAAAAAAAAAAAAAAAGCTCACAGTAACTAAGTAATGCTGATTTTCGGTCAGTCTTGCCTTGCAGAACCAAAAATAAATTTCTAACTGCTCTGTTAAGGCATGAATTACAAAGGACCTTCTGAGTAACATTTCAAGTGTGGTCAAGTGGACAAACACATAAAATGTGCATGATTGCATCAAGTATTTGCAGATATGACAGACAGTAGTTCACAGAGCACTAACAACTGTAGGGCTAATGTCAAGTGTAGGACACAGCTTATGGTTTGGTAAACTGTGTGGTCCCATTTCAGTAAGAAGGTTCATGATCGGAGTAAACATTTACACAAAGGAATTTACAAAAAAAAATCCTTTCCAATCAATTGTGTAAACTGGGCCATGTGAATCACTTAACTTTTGTTTCTAGTTGAAGGCTCGGCAACATGAGACAGCAAAGAAAGAAAAACATACAGAAAGTACTACAAACTCATATTTAGCTATTTTAAATAACCTCCTGATGGAGGAAAAACATATAGGTCTGTCTTCTTGGAGCGAGCTTCCATCCCTCACAGAGGGAAACGAGACAAATGTTTAGGGACGAAAGAGTCCCCAATCCATTAAGGCTATAAGCTTCAAGTGCAAAAACTGGCTTCAGCCTACAGAACAAGTAACAAAAGGGTTTAAGTGCAACACCATGGTCCAACTGCAAAGATGATGAACTCCCAGGTCTTTATATTTGTACTTTTTCCCCCCCTTCTTCTTGCTGTAAAGTGATGGCATGTAGCTGCCAGATGTTCTCCAGGTGTGATGCATAGCTAGTCAGCAAGATGATGTGTTCCTATGCTGCCAAGAGGCGCAACGGTGAGTTGTCAAGGATGTATTCACCAACACCAACAAAGTACATGACTTGTGCAATTCCAAACAGAGGTGCGATGACTAGAGCCCGGCAGCCGGCACCTTTCAGGAATGCAGAGGGCCCTTCTTTCTGCATTATTTTACTGTCAAACGAGAAGAACGGGTTAATTCATACACATCCAAGAGGGTGGGGGGAGGGTAGTTTACGCAAGAGTAAGTGACACTGTCATACCTTACACAATCCACGACTCCATTGTAAGTCTCCTCACTAGCCCCTTTGTTCAATGACTGCAGTCTGGTCTTCACCACTGGAGGGGGGGTAGAAAACTGATTAACATTCCAGTGTTGCTAATAATATAATAAACAGAATGATCTGGCTCAGAAAACTCACCATCGCAGGGGTTAACGGCCACCGCAGCAGTGGATCCTGCAGCACAGCCTGAGAGGAAGGCCCAATAGAAGGGTGAAGACTGCTCAGGACTGGGTTTGCCCAGGCGGTTCAGATTAGCAAACAATGGAAAGTAAACCATCGAAAAGGGGACATCTCTGGAAGAAAGTAAACAACTAGTTTAGTTTTTTTTTTTTTTTCCCCCAGACTGAAATTATGGAACAAAGTATAACTGACCACTCATGTTTACACACAGTTTCTCATCAGGAAGGAACAGGAGATTTACCTCATCAGTGTGGCCCCCAGACCTTTGTAAAGACCCTGGATGCCCTGCGTATGGAAGAGTTCTTTTGCGATCTGTGTAGCTGACACAGCTCTCGGTGCAGAGATGACCATGCCAGAATTGTAGGAGCGACTGAGCACAGCATTGGTGGCCACAAGCTTTGTGGGAGTCATCATGACTGGTTTTTGCTGTTGGGCCGCTGTGCGCAAAAAAGATGACATATGGTTATATAAATGTGAATGGCAGAGGCAGGAGTGTAAAATACTGACACAGATGCATTTAAAATGAACTGTGCATGCTTCTTACCAAGTCTGCCAGCATCCTGTAGTTGTATCTTGAGCATTTCCATGGGGGTAGTAATAATGACCTGGCACATGCCTGCACCACAGCCTGCCAGCATTTCTTTGAACACTGTCAGCCCCTTTCTGTTAAAAGGTTAGACATGTTTGAAGTGCAGCACTTAATATTCTGCTAAAATACATTTTCAAGATCACCGCACACGAGGAGTATGCTTACCCGTCCTTGGCAAGGTGATGGCGGAAGAAGTCATTAGCAGCCAGCTTGATTGCCTTCTCAGGGGTAACCAAGGTCAGATTTACAGCAGCACCTGAGGGGAAAAAACAAACACAGTTAACACTGAAGACACAATGAAGTTTTCCATTCAGCACATGTACAAGAACATTCCCCGCCACTATCATTACAACATCAGAACATAAGAGTCTAATTGTAAAGTTAATTTAGACACAGACAAGACAAATACTCAGCTTAAATGAGCTTCAGTAATAATTGTGGAGGGGGATTATGTCAATTAAAAAAAATTAAAAATATCAGGAAGAAAATGAGAAACAAGCAAAACAAGACAGCACGAGGAACAACAGGGCGATGAAGATTCAGAGGAAGATGCAAACATGAAATCGATGAAGTAAATAGAGTCAGAGTGTGACAACAAGGACCACTTTGTGTAGAGAAGACTTCTAGAAAGGAAATTTGTCTAGTGACAGGCTGCATGTCAGTGAGTAGGTTAATGAAGACAGACAAAAAACAGAAGGAAAAAAAAAGATGTCAGAGAAAGGACAGAAGACTGAATCCTTGACTGTGCGTGTACAGACTTTGAGCAAACTTATAAACTTGCTTGCAAAATCAACCAAAGTCTGCAAAGACACAATTCATAGTCTGAAAAATGACAATAACCCAAAAGTGGACAGGACAGCAAGAAGACAGCCAAGTGGTTACTGACAAGTCAAATTACAGAACAAATAGATGGCAAAACAAAAACTTGAGCCTAGAGTTTTAAATAGAGCAATATTGTAAGAACCATTTAATGATTTGCCTCCAGCGTGGCTGCGCCTTATCGGCTAGCCTTCAATATCCCAGGGGGACCCAAGTCTGTAATATGAAAAACACAGATGCAAACAAACAGCTTTCCTCAAAGGCAGAGACCCAGACTAAAGGTCTCCAATTTCTTTGTAGGCTTTATTGTTCTTCTAAAAGTGATGCACTAATAATTAGAGCATGTGCGCACCTTTAACTGCATGTACAATATTACATACAACTTTTATACAGTGAATGTAATAGTGAAAATACTTTGCATGAGACCAATTTACAACTTCTTTTACGACTAACCACATTTTTAAATATATAAAAACATCCAAATACACCTAAAATACACCATCTCAGTACTTGTTAAAGATCAAGTGTAGCCGATGGTAACAATTTCAGTTCTAAAGCTTACCCTACATTTCCTACATCCTACATTTAATCCTCCTGTAGAATTTCTACTTCTGCTATCCTACTGCTTAATATTCAGATATATATATTCAGATGTATAAATCTTACCTCTGTACATTCCAAAGTATCCCTCTGATCGAACTGTCTTGACAAGGCAGTCCATCCTACAGAACAAGAAAGCCAGGTAAACGTTACCAGTGTGATAAAACAAGTTCACCAAGGCAGCGGGGCAGGACTACAGAAATTGAGGGGTTAACACAGACCAGTAAATTTCCACCCTGTGAAGTCATGACCTCACTGGTGAACTCATTGGAGAGGAATTTCTTAAAGTCTCCACAGTCATTACAATTCAATGCCTGTGTGTCATTGTGGGATTAGCAAGAATAGCATTGGATTACACTAGAGCGTAGTAGGAATAACACCCAGAGCTTGTGTGTTGCTAAAGACAACATTAAGTAAAAATACTCACATGCTCTTGTAGACCTGCTGACCTCGTCTCTGATTCTGCAACCTGGTCTTTGCCAAGTCAATGGGGAAGACACAAGTAACCCCAACAATGCCAGCAATGCCGCCATTAATGAGCTTGGCTGGGAGGCTGAAAGGAGATGACAAAAAAAAAAAATATATATATATACACATTTATGTCATAACTTAAGATGAAAGGTTTGTGCTTAAAATTTTGAAAGACAGGCTGAGATTGTTAAAAGTGCTTAAATAATATCTTATCCAGGGAATACATTAAAGACCCAGTATGCAATTACATGAAACACAACAGTAGAAAATCATCTCAAAATAAGTAATTAAAATGTCTAATCATTGCAGTCCTACAGCTCATAATGAAACCTGCTTACATCTACCCAACTATGCTACATATGCACAGAAAGCGAGAATGTGTGAAACTTACCTGATCTGCTGCTGAGACATGATGGTTTTGAAGCAAGTGACAACAGAAGGTGTGAAAAAAAAAAAAGAAATCGTAAAAATCAGGTAATGTAGGTTCAGGTGTTCTTCGGTGAAGTGAATGAGTAGAGTCCTAGACAGAGGAGGCAAAGGGAGTTACTAAGTAGGTTTCCAAGTAGTCACAGATCTTACAGAGAAACTTATCCCACCCACTTACAGGGAGTTTGACTTATCTATGCGCCTCACAGTCACAAGGCCGTGAAGCGTAGCGGATGTGCTATACTTGCACTATGAGTAATTCGACCCGTGGGCGTGTTTAAGCTCTCATACCAAACGCCATATACGAGCTCTACCGCCTTTCATAAAGTCAAAATTCAAATCTGGCGGCTACAGCTGAATTTCTAAGTAAGTCCTTCGGCAGGCCAAGGCCTGCAACATAGATTAACTTCGCTTGAATCTGAGTTACGAGGGAAAACATCTATGTAAATCAATGAGATGGCGCTTTCATGAAAATATAATCGTTTATCTAATTCACTGCATTAACATATATACCTTATACAATTAAAAATGAAAAAACTCCATTGACTTATCGAGTTTATTCTATTTAGGATAAATTGCTTGAAAAGAAGTAAATATTACTTAAATATCGCGCTGTTTTCAGTTTTATACAATAAGAAAATGGCATTTGAAGGCCACTGTCACTGACGCCCATTCATTCATCAACATTTCGAAATAACGAAAAACTGGAGACAAAGAGCCAAGCAATGAATCTAAACCTTTTGCTAAACTGTCTAAACAAATTAATATGGCTTCACTTACCAAAGAAGTTCTCACAATAGTTCTTTTATGATTGTTCCGAGCGACTGATCGGTGCGTCTGTCTCGACCGCTGGTTGAAACGCTAATATAGCTAAGGGAGAGAGTAACTGGAATTTTCCACTGGGTTTTTAAGGGGGCGGGGCGCTTCCGACTGCCGCATGACTTACAACCAATCAACAAGTTTCACATTGGTTTGATTGGAAGGTAGGGCAATCAATCAATAGCTGCTTCACCAATCACACAGTAACACCGCCTAAGCCTGCAAAGATGAAAGAAACTATTGTTCGTCAAGTTTAAATGTTCAGGTTCATAAAAACAAACGTTTATTGTTAGATATTTAAAACAGGTTTTTATTATTTCGAAATTTTCCATTGTTAGTAAAGAAGTCCCGGCCCATTTCCCAGAATGATCTGAGGTTAAAACTGGCTTAATCTCATTAAAATCATCACGGGTTTGAGATCTGTGAAGTGTGCGGGCGGATCTAGTGCTAATGACGTTATTCTATTCTATTCTATTCTATTCTAGTCTATTCCATTCTAGCACCTAATTCTAACTAGGGTAACTAAAAAACATTACAAATATACCGTATACCCTGGTATAGTTTACAATGAGCTTGCATAACAAAACTTTGTGGACTGCTTTCTTTAAATGTAACCACAATTACCCACAGTTTCCTACTTAGAAGCTCGAGTTTTTGAATACAAAACATATTATTACTTCATAAAATATTATAAATCATTTACGAAGTATTTATAAATTCTGCTTTCTTTTTACTGCTTTTGCCATTCACATTCAGGCTTTTCTGAGTGCACCCCTTCAGCAAGATAGAGATGGGTGGGAAAATTTACCCCTTCTCTTATCAGTCATAGCATAACTTGAATTAGCTGCTGTAGTGAGCAGAAGTCTCACCGCGTGCAGCTGTGTGAATTTGATACCGGGTTTCACTGAAAAGGTTTCTTTGTGATTAGATTAATAAAAGTTAAAAGAAGAAAGACAAATGCTGTAAAACGAATATGGTCTTTTAGCTTAAATTAGGAACAAAAGGCAGCCTATCAAATTACTCTAAACAATGTTTCCTGGTTTTAGTCAGAGCGTCTATTATAATCTTTGGTAAGGTTTCAGGTTCACTTTCTCACAATGCACAATGTCATGTGGAAAATTACCGGGGAAAAGATCTAGATGTACATTTTAAAGGTGTGGATGCATTCCAAAGCACCAGGAGGCTTTTAACCTCAGGCACACACACACAGCAGGTAAGCTGTATAACAGTGGGAGGTGCATATAACTTGCAAGTCCAGTCTGAAGTTTTCGCAAGGGATTGCCTTTTACTTAACCATTATCTACTATGCTTTTTGTTCACTGCTCTATTTAATAACTTCATGCCAGACCGATGAACATCTGGTCACCCACTGTTGTTAGAAAATGTGAGGCTGAAACAGAAGTCATATTTGCATTCTTGAAACAAAAGCAATCCCTCAGAGTAACTGTTCTGTAGATAAGCAGAATATCATTACAGGCAACATGGTATGAAGCTGTATTATAATCTTTAAAGGAAAGGTCACCAGAGTGTGGAGGATGCATCATCTTTGGGCCATGAATATCAAGATATTTCATGTATAGAAAGTAGTAGCTTGGAAAGAGTCAATGGAAAAAGTCACTAGGACAAATCACAATAGCTAATTTTATTGTGCTCAAAACAGATGATTAAAAATTTTTTTTAAAGGCAACATCACATAAACCCATCTCTGTAAAAATGTGTTTTCAAGAAGTGATCTAAATGCAATAACTGATTCTACAAACTTTGCAAACTTAATTTTTTTTTTACACTGAAGTGGTTTGTCAGACCAACCAACTGACGGGCCAGCGCCGCCATTCCTGCTGCCATTGCTTCCAAAAAAAAATCTCACATTTTTTCTGGCTGAATAAACACAACACAAACAAAACTTTATGGTTTGTCTGAATGAAAGAGTAATCGGTATGTGCACCACATAGCTGGTCCCCTTGGTGTGCTGACGGAAGCAAATTCCATTTCATGCTTTATCTGTTAGGGTATTCACGTTTTCAAAACTAGACAACATTGCATTGCAATTCCACAATCACGGAATGCATAATACTAATTTTGTCAGCTGACTGTTTGCAAGGTTAAACAGAGTATCGGGTTGTGAGGACTTGTACGAGCTCATGGCGTAGTGGCTCAGAAACCCTGTGTCATTGTTGTGTAAACTTGTCTTGCTTCCGTGTTTTCCTTTAATGGAGAAAAGTGGCTCATATCCTGCTTCTTCCCCCCAAATGCAACGCAGCCACGCCCAAGGTTGTTTCAAGGTTTGGAATTTCAAGAATCGTGTCAGCCATTAGTGTAGTCAAAGCTGTTATAAGGGATTATGTAGCTAGTGATAAATGAAAGTGAGAAAAAACTTTAAAGACCTTAAAAAAGGACCTTTAATTCTGATGTTATGTTGGCTTTTAGGTCACTGAATTTCTTTTGCAGTACATGTTTTACTCTGTTCTGTTTAAAATGCTCCAAAATGTTAAAATCTGTCAGGGCTGCAGAACCAAAAATAATAAATAAATAAAAACTTTTATCAACACAATGACAGTTTAAACAGAAACTGTAAGAAAAACAGAGAAATCCTGTTATACGTATAAAGACTGAACATAAAATGATGAAAAAGCAATGTCACAGTGAGCCCACATGATGGACTTATCATGCATTCTCCCACTCTGAACTGCTGGGCTATAAATAAGCTGCAGCTGTCCTCCCAAATTCCCACTGTGCATGAGCACTGCATCACACTGACAGTCACAGCGAACAAAGTCACACGTTTAGCACTTTGTTGAGTCTTCTGCTTATATTATACCTAATGACATATTTTAACAACCTTAGGGACAATACATTTACCTCAAATCTCTGTAAAAATGTCAGTAAAAACAGATGCAAAAATGTGCAAATCATTTAAAACTGCTAAGAATATTTTTGCTTCATAATGAAAATGTTTTTAATGGGTGAATGGTCTGAACTGCAGACATGCTACTTTAGCACCCAGCCTTATTTTCTCACTAAGCCATGCTGTTGGCTGTATGTAGACTCTGGTTTGGTATCTTCTTCCTGGCTTACCCAGAAAAATACATCTGGATGTTAGTATGCTGTTCCAGGACCTGCATGTATCAGCATTCAGCATTAATGGATAAGAAGTTAAGAAAGAAATGTATTGATAAATTATTTGTGAACATAGTCTCTCACAGAGTGGGAACCCATCCCCATTTTTACTACTGAAAGGCTCATAGTATCTGTGATGCTCTTTTCATACCCAATAATGTTACTAATTAAACCATCAGCTTCCTTCAAACAACAACAAATATTTGATATGCTGTGTTTTGAATATTTTCAGTTAAATATGGGATTTTTTTGGAAACAGAGATTAAGTTGTGCCAACAGTCCTGAGCTTTCCAGAATGACTGTCAAAGTAAATATAGTGGGTGATGTTGCGGAGTGTCTTGGCCTTGTGTGTAGTAAACAGAAAGCTATGGTCCAGCACAGGATGTGATTAAGTCAAGCACAGCTTAGTCACAGAGCTATTTAGAGACTTTAATTCAGTTGTATTCAGAGTATCCCTTTCCGAGTAAGCATAATAAGTCTGGGAGTCACGCTCACGAGAGAGTACAAAAGGATAAATAATGATGCTGACAAAAAAAATGCACTGGGATCAACTCTCATTGTAAAGTGAGAAGCAAACATGCAGCACAGACATATTGTCCAACAAAGGCACAATAAAAAAAAAAGCTGGTACAATTGGGAACAGTACAAACAGTGCAGATATCACAGCAAAGGATGACGCTTATCTCAAAACATTTACGTTCTGTATTCCAGCAACTAAATTAGACATTATCAGAACAAAAGCATGTGAGTCAAAAAGGGATAACATAGTTGCTCTGGCCAAGGTACGGATAGATACGCCTAACTGGCTTGGTACACCTTGTTCCATCTGTGCTGGCTCTGTGTGCGCACTCATCGGTGTCGGTTCTGCAGGCACCGCAGTGGCAGCTGAGAGCCACAGGGTAGGTGAAGACAGGGTTGGCTTCAATGGGACAGCCAGGCAGAACAGCAGTGCGGTATTCAACCTTATCATAGGTACAGCCCCTCTGGACAAGGAAGCGTGGGCCGAGAATATCCCTCATGTTGCTGTCCTGGTTGTCACACACAAACACAGGGGTCAGACTAAATGAATGAATCTAGATTTCAGGTAAAACAATGTGCTACAAATTTCCTTTTTTATGTGACTTTCTAACTGATAACACTAACTAAACACGGTCTCAACATGTATTTATGTATGCCCAAATATCCAGCATGTTGGCATTTCAATAATTGCAACAGATGAGTGACTGTTTTTTCAAACTTTCAAACCACAAATTAGGATTTCTGTGGAGGAAATTTTAAGCTTTAGTTTGAATGTAAAGCCCAGCCAACATCTGAATAATACCTCTAAAATATGGCACAGTCTTACTATTGACCTTTCAGATATATCTTTCTAATATTTCATTTTATATTTCTTTTCATATGCTTTTATTTAAAATTTTTGACAACAAAAAATATCATTATTATTATTTTTATGGAACACTAAAATATACTAAAAACTGAATGTCATCTTCCAGTTTCCATTTAACATAATGTAGACTTCTTTCTCTCATTCTTTCTTCTTTTTTTTTCATAATAATAGACATACATACCCTTGAGTAGCAAAATCCCATGCAGATGGTCGTGTTTATTGCCACACAGAAGTCACATTCTGGCTTTTCCACATGCAGGGTGAAATCAGTGGGTAAACACATGGGAACCGCAGGGCTAAACATCAGAAAAATGAGCCAGGAGGTGAACATTGCAGTCTCCATGTTTTGTTCCTCAGTCAATCAATTTTGGTCCTGTATGGGAAGAACAGGTAAGGAGGACCAGTCAAGAGATACATACAAGAGAGGATCAGATGTTTGTTTTATTTTTTAAAATATTGTTTTCTTACCCTCTGTATGTGTGAGTCACCTGCTTGAGGGCTGTCGGCACTTGCAGGCCTTGTGATGGTCTGAGTCCAAACATCTTTCCTGGGCAGTTTTTATGCGAACATAAGATAATCCACCTTTACATAAACTGCCTGTTATCATCAACCTGTGACGTACTGGATTTGCTGAACCTTTAGTCCATTATGTGGATTACATGAATAATGATTTCATTCATAAACAAAATTCAGGTAGTAACCATGTGATTCTGTCCAAAGTAGTCCAAGACAGTGTCCACTAGATGTCACAAAACACCCAAAAGCTTCATTTCTGCTTTAAAGAATGCATTGTTTATTAGTAGCCACTCAAATTTTAACCCGAGTTGCACTTGCTTTACCAAAACCAGCCAATCTGTCACTCATTCATGTAAAAATTAACCTGAAAGGTTTCTTACAATGCAGGGCTGCACATTGTTAGCAGTTAAAAACTAACACCAAAGAACACGCAGCAATGTGAAGAAGTCAAACCAAATGGACAGAGTCCAGACATGAGCTGAACGCTGGTAGAAAACAATCAAAAAGGTTTATATAATCCAGTTCGTAGAACTAAAATAAAAGTTGCACTGTAAATGTCAGATCAGGGCAATGAACTCCCGATAATAACATCTTTAAAGAAAAGGAAGATTACCATTCTGCACCTACACTTTGTGTCTGCAGTGATTTTGTTATCTATAATTTAGTTTAATAATTAATGAAGATAAAATCATTTGTGAATCATATAACTGTTTTGAATTCCATTGATATGTTTGTTTATATCTAATACTCACCTGTAGTCAAAGGGCTTCCAACAGTAAAAAACTATCATCTAATTAATCTTTAAAGTTCACATGGGTAACCCACGGTCATCACTTTTATTTCATCAGTGACCACGAATTTGATCTTAAGATGATCATTCCTTCTACCCACCTGTTGTTCACCTTTACATTAACATAAACAGTATATGCATTTTACATTTTTAAAGAATTGATCTTAACTGACCCATTCTCATATGAAACCAGCCACAAAAGCGCTAATATTTAATTAGCTGGCATAAAGGCAAATGATTACACTTACTTTTTCACTCTAGTCTGCAGTTTTTTGGGGTTTTTTTGTTTTGCTTTTGCTGTAGCCATACTTTCCCCTGACACGTGACTTTTGTGCTTTTCTAAGCACTGCTACAGAGATAATCAAATGCTTAGTAATACATTAATAGCTACATGTGTGATAAGTCCCCGTAGGAGTAGTGACCAAATCCTAAAAATTTAACCTGCATCCCGCCTCCTGAAATTCCTAACATAACCAGTAAATACTGAGTAACCTTGGGTTTTACGCAGGAGTAAGGAGTAACACGATAATATAAAGTTTGATCATTTTTTCATCAGAACAGGATTCATAAAAGACAAAGACACATCTGAGGCTCGCCAATTTTTACAATCACTGAAATTATGGAAGGCTTTACTACATTGTGGCCTTGGTGGATTATTAACTAAAGAGAACTCATCTTTATAGTCAGTAGGAAGCGTTGACCAGACTCCTGACAAATGCAAGAGAGACAGCTGAACTACTTTATTGTTCTTGGCTTTAGAAGAAACTTTACTGATAGCTGAGTGGCTAAGCTGGAAAAAGCAGATGACTAAAACCTAGAAAACGACTTATTTCTGTTGAGGTCAAAGGGAAACTTTTCCACAGTGCAGTGGATTTAAATGTCTGACAATGGATTCTGAAATGCATTAAACATCAACAGGATTTAAGAACAATTTCAGGATCATTTAAAAGGAAAGACAGATTTGCAAGACTTCATGTTACTGAATTCCAGCTGAATCTCAATAGTGTGTATGTCAAAGGAAGCCCCTCTACTTCATCTGTTGAATTAACCATGGTGGGTACAGGTGGTCCAGTGGCAACTTTCGCTGTGTGGGATTATGTGGTGTTTGCTGGAATAATTCTGGTGGCAGCTGGCATTGGCCTATTCCAGGCCATCCGAGGTCGCAAGGAGACCAGCACCGAGGAGTTCTTATTGGGTGGACGGCAAATGACAGCTGTGCCAGTTGCCATGTCTCTCACTGCCAGCTTCATGTCTGGCATCACAGTCATCGGTACACCTGCTGAGGCCTACCGGTTCGGATCTGCCTTCTGGCTCTTTGGCTTCGCCTACGCTATCATGTCTGCAATCACTGCTGAGATTTTTGTTCCTCTTTTCTACCGACTGGGGATCACCAGTGCCTATGAGGTAGGGAGATGGTGGGCAGGTGAAGCTTAAAATGCAAATATAAATAAAGCAAACATGCTTTACAGACAATCAACAGAACTGCACAACTTGGTGCTGGTTAATGAAGGTTTTTCATTCATTACAGGTGACGTGCCTTTTTAAAATGATATTTATAGCCATTTATTTCGATATAGTGTCCAAATGCTATAAGCTTTTATTTCAAAAGATGTGTAAAATTAGAGGAAAAATGGATAAAAAGCAACAGCAACAAAAAAAACCCCTTAAAAAAAATGTATATCTTCAACTACAGTACAGAGTACAGCAATATACCAAATATGTGGACCAAAACATCCCACTAATGATGTCCAGGTGTCCTTTTCATTTCTAGTACCTGGAGATGCGCTTCAGCCGCCCCATTCGGATAATTGGGACATCAATGTACATCGTGCAGACGGTAACTAAAATGGGCTTTTAATTAATAAATATATGTTCAGTTACTTTTTCTATATTGACTATTAAAATTGAAACAATTAATGAATGAAAGGTTGAGCAAAGACCAGTGATTTAAATTGTAAATGGGAAATGATAAACAGCACCTGCTCTTTTTTTCTTGTTGACTTTATGGAAAACTGGTCCTTGATACCGGCTCCAAGAAACCATTAATATGAAATGCATGCTTGTTGTGTTTCATTCTAATCGACTAATGGTGGCATGTCTCCTCAGGCTCTGTACACCGGTTTAGTCATCTATGCTCCAGCTCTTGCTCTAAATCAAAGTAAGCCAAAGAATACAAAAGCTCCTAAAACACATTTTGATAAAGCAAAAGGTTTTTAGTTTCACTGAAATGTCACCTGCTAACACCATTTCTACTTTTTCTCAGCAGCATGTTAGTCCTGAATACTACTAATTATTTCTTGTTTATTCTATAGAAATATTAATCTAAAAACAAAAACGACAGCGATCAATTGTTTTCTTCTTTTAGATAAAGAACAAACACCTATTTAAAGTCAGCTTTAAATAGAACCATAATGGTGCTTATTTCTTATTACTCAGTCACTGGACTTGATCTGTGGGGAGTGCTGATCGCTACGGGAGTGGTGTGCATCATCTACTGCACTTTGGTTGGTACATTTTGATGTCAAAAAGTACTGTACTTATGTACTTATTGCACAGTTACATCAAAGTATGCTTTCATTTCTAATGATAAACCTTTTGGTTCGTTGAGATTTTAATGACTAGTTTTACACTTAAATATAATGTTCTCATATTATGGTTGTGATCTGATGTGCTTGTGAAATTAAAGTTTTGTCCTTGGTAAAATATAACTGTACACATTTAAACATTAGTATAAATCTTACCAAAGACTAAACTGGACAGATCCTGCTAAAGCACTTGCAATGTGAAGCTCACTCTAACGCGAATGTTCACTTCAGGGTGGTCTGAAAGCAGTAATCTGGACAGATGTGCTGCAGATGGTGGTCATGCTAGCAGGTTTTGTGGCTGTTATAGCCAGGGGAGCTGTACTGCAGGGAGGCCTGACGAAGATTTGGGAAGATGCTGGTGAAGGAGGCCGACTAGACGCGTTCGAGTAAGCAGACTGACTGTCTAATAGTGTGAGAGTTTGTTTTACACTAAAAACTGGGCAAGTTTTGAATCATGGAAACTGTGATTGCTAATTCCAAGGAAATTAACTAAAAACTGTTGTGTACCCAGTGTTGAAAAAAAAATATATATATCATGGATGGAAAGCCTGACATATGTATATATACCTGATGTTTGCTTTGCTCATGTCCTTCAGTATTTTTTTGTTATTGACATTTTTACTGCAGCTTTGATCCAAATCCCCTGAAAAGACATACTTTCTGGGGCGTAGTAGTTGGCGGTAGCATAATGTGGGTGTCTATCTACTCAATCAACCAGTCCCAGGTGCAGCGTTACATCTCCTGCAAAACCCTCGGACATGCCAAGATGTGAGCATTCCTGTAATCCAGTGCAAACAGTAGATTGCTGACTGTGAGCAAAGTTTCATGTGCTGACATGTCTTTTTTAATATTTCAGGTCTCTGTATGTGAACATGGTTGGGCTGTGGGTAACTGTGAGTCTGGCTGTGTTTTCTGGCCTCACCATGTACTCCATTTACAAGAACTGTGACCCACTTTCAAATGGTGACGTAGGCACACCCGACCAAGTAAGTATACATGCAGTTTTTGCTTTACTTATCATCACAAGGACACCGCGCTTTTTCTTATGCATCAAAGCATTACATGTAACAAAGCATGGTTTATATCTGTCAAACAGCTGCTCCCCTACCTTGTGATGGATATTCTGGCAGACTATCCCGGAATTCCAGGCCTGTTTGTGGCTGCAGCATACAGTGGTACCCTCAGGTGAGAGCCTTAGACAAGAAAAAACAGGTTAGTTTAGAGTTATGCAGAGATAAGGAGCAGATAAAGTCTGATTCTAAGAAAAGAATGAACTGGGCTTTGTGGCTGCCAGAGAAAAGGTCAGATTATCTTTCTAGACACAGATAATGCAGCAACTACCATCTGCATGTTACCTGAGAATAGCCTTCTCTGCAGTGTAATCAGCATTTTAAATGCGGTTGTGTTCCAAGTCTAAAAGCTTACCTTTGCATGTTTTTTCAGCACAGTGTCTTCCAGCATTAATGCTCTAGTTGCTGTGACAGTAGAAGACTTTATTCTACCAGTGCGCAAAAACCTCACAGAGAAGCAAATGAGCTGGATGAACATGGGCCTCAGTAAGTTGTATATGTATATATATTAAAAAAAAAAGCATGAAAGTAGCTTTGGGCTAAAGAATGACCAGCTGCAACCAAGGAAAAAAACATTTTTCTTTATAAGTTTCTCTCTTTAATAAACGAGTCATTCTACAATAGCTCAAATTGGACTTTTTTTTTTTCAAATTTTTTACCAAAACGTATTATGTGTATGTATATCCCTGAGCATTAACTGTCAGAAAAACACATTTTCCCATCTTAGGGATTATTTTTCCATTTTTATAGGTCATTATTTCAAGTTCTGGTCACCCCGTTACAGTAAAACATGTAACGGGGTTGAGTGTGACGGGGTTGTGATTTTCACACAAAATGGCCATTGCTCCATGTAGTGAATAC
>JAVDPK010001828.1:455571-468785 GCA_034780415.1 Cichlasoma orientale | reverse complement strand
ACACACACACACACACACACACACACACACACACACACACACACATACACACACACACACACACACACACACACACTACTGTAGTCATTTACTGCTCTACAGCGCCACTGTGAGGTGAATGTTCAAAACTACAAGCTAAACTATTTTAATTGTTTCTATTTCAGGCAGCTCTGTCCATATTTGGCATGATAAGTGGACCGCTTCTTGGTCTCTATCTATTAGGCATGTTTTTTCGCACAACAAACTCAATAGTGAGTATTTCCTTGCACTCAAACTTCCACTTGCACAACTGTACAATCTGACAACACACACACACAAAAATGATGCCAAAGAAACACAAATGTGACTCACTCAAGAAGGTAGTTCACTGAAGTCACATGTACTTTTCAGGGAGGACTTGTGGGAATGATCATCGGTCTAGTGTTGACTCTGTGGGTGGGGATCGGAGGCCAGCTTTACCCACCGACAGCTGAAAATACAAATCCTCTTCCACTCACTACTGCAGGCTGCAACAACACAATAGGCCAAAGCTACACAACAGTAACTCCCTGGACCAGTCTAGTGACTCTGACCCCAAAGCCTGAGTGAGTCATTTTACATGAAACACTAAAATAAAGTGTTCTTTTCCCCCTCTTCCCCCCCCCCCCCCCCAATAACTTGTTCTGTCTGGCGGCTTTTGCAATGAGAATCATGATCAAAATGGATTGTTTTCCCAAACACACTAGCTTATATGAGCTCTATAAACTCCCTATAGGCTCCTCTTGTTAGTGTTTTTTCTTTTCTTTTATTTATTTTTTCATTTTTTCTATCATTCACATGTGTACATGTGCAATACAGCAATACCAGAACTGACAGGCAAGAAGGTGTTGGTGGTGGTGGTGGTGGTGGCAGCTAACCAACTGGCTCAGTAAGCACCACATGCCTTTGCAGGGCAGGGAAAAGCAGATCAGGGGCCTGCAATGAAGACACCGCGGAGCACCATCGTGCCCAAGACCAGCACCCACCGTTCCCCACCACAAAGGATAGGCTCAAGTCTAGGGGCCCATCTATATGCTGAGCTCCAATGTCAGTCACCCACTACTCAGTCAAAAACAGACACACACACAAAAAGAAAAAAAAGGACAAGACAAACTGTCTTCAGCCCACGAAAACTACT
Organism: Cichlasoma orientale; assembly: GCA_034780415.1. Lineage (NCBI taxonomy): Eukaryota > Metazoa > Chordata > Actinopteri > Cichliformes > Cichlidae > Cichlasoma > Cichlasoma orientale. The sequence goes on along the minus strand of JAVDPK010001828.1, from coordinate 467,629 downwards.
CCACGCCTAAGTGACAGCTCCCTCACCCGAGAGCTCCGCCCTCCGACAGGGCCTGGAGGCACCTCAGAATCCACAAGCACCCCAGTCCCCACACCCCGAGACTACGAGGCAGCACCCACCCAAGCTCCCACCACCACCAACCAAAGTAAAACCTTCTTCTGCCGCTCAACCATATGACAAAATCACAGTAAACTTGGACTTGTATATTACATAAATAATGTTGCTGTCTCTAAAAACCTAGTTATACTTCAAAAATCAACCCCAAAGGTGCAAACATATCTGAAAATAGTTGTCAAGGTAAGACAACTCAATGAGCCAACCTCTGTTGAGAAAATATTTTGCATCTTTTGACTGCACTTTGTTTTATGCTTTAAATATATTTATTAATTTATAATCTAAATATTATTGATTTTTGTTTTTTATTTATTTCCATTTCAGTTATAGGCCTCCTTTGGCAGACTCCTGGTACTCTCTGTCCTATGTATACTTTTCTCTGTTGGGAACATTGGCCACAATGGTGTCTGGTCTGCTTGTGAGCATGATCACAGGTGAGATATTACTTATTATTAAATCAATATTATTGTATAAATATTTTAAAAAATAAGAATAAAACCAAGGGAGTGTGTCTTTTTTTTAAATAGGTGGATGCAAACAGGAAAAGCTGAGGTCAGAGCTGTTTGTGAGGAAGAGTGATTTAATCTGTTTTAGCTGGTGCAGTAAATCAAAGGTAAGATGACGACCCCTCACAATTTTGCCAGATCATTAATAAAAAAAAGGAAGGCCATAGCCGCAGCTCTTTCTAAAATAAGCAAAATGTTGCTGTTTTATAAATCTAATAATATATTCTCAACCCAATACAGGAATCAGACATCACAGAAAAGTGTTCAACAGACTTTCACATGGGAGCTGACAACCCAGCATTCAAAGAGGACGACATGATGAGCAAAGATGTTGAAAAAAACACAAAACTGTAATGCTGCTGTATCAGTGAAATGCTCTGTCATGAGGACATTTTAATTAAATTTAAGAGAATGCACGCACACACATAAAAAAAACTAGCAATTCTATCTCCATTATTAGTATCAGATGATAATGGTATTTATATTGATCATGTGTTGAAAACCTCACATAGGATCAGAAATCAAATTCAGAACTTGTGTATTTGTTACAAAAGTATTTAATACAATAATGGAAAGAGAAATAATTTGTTTATTGAAGTCAGATGCCCAGATCTTCTGCTCCACGTGGACCAGATGTTTCCCTTTCATGTTTATTTGTAATAGGACAAACTTGTAACTCTTTTTATTCACTGATACCAGATTGTACTTACCTGAACGTTGTGCTTCATTTCATGCGGACACAGCAATACATACTGGAGAATTGCTCACTGTTACTGAATGGTGTGATTACTGTTTAGAAGGAAGTGTTTTCTAGCATGAACAATGGTCTTTTGTTTATTACGCACTTTTATATTGAAAACCGCTGCGCTCTTTATGAGCTGCCTGTAAAATTGGTAACAAAATCTGTTTGTCAATAAAATATTTTGTAAGAAAGTTTAGTACTGTAAGTTTAGTGCAAAAACTGAAATTAAACATACACTTAGAAATTCAAAACTTTAATCTATGAACTTTAAACAAATACACAGTATATTACTGTGTGTGGTGCTTTGGCAACTGCCTCTTTAAGGAGTGTAAAATAAACTTGCCAGAGAAGTACACACTGATCTCTGGACCTTGTTACAGCAATGCCATTGTCTCCTTGGTAACATACAATAGAGGATGTTTACAAAGCAATCAACGCCCTGCCCACTTTCAGCTGCCACTATGCCAGAAAATCAACCCTTTGATCTGCAGGAAGTGAACAGTCAGCTGAGACATGGAGGTACACGTTGAACCAGAGAACTGAACTAAGCTGCTGTTTTCACTCTTATTGACAAAACAAGGTGAGATGGATTTTCTTTGTTTTTAGTTTAGTTCTTCTAAACTCATTTTCAAACTATGTTTGGACTTATTCAGAATTTCACGTGAGGGATATGTTTGTTTAATGTAACTAAGAAGATCAGACTTGGCAACGATTATGTACTTACAGTGTAAGTAGTCTTGTTTTACCCTGTTTTATTTTCCAGTACCGGACTATGGACGTAAACTTTACTATCCTGGCTTGTTGCCTTCTGGCCCTTTCTCTCAATGTGGCACAAACAAAAAATGAAACTAGCACTACTCCAACAACCTCCAACTTAACTATGAAAGAAGTCACTGCAACACCACCCTCATCTAACTCTACTTCACCTGTAACTATTATCTCAAACTTGACTGAAGGGACAACACAATATGCCAGCACAAAGCTGGATAATCAAACATTTGTTAACACCACTGCAGCCAAAACCGAGAGCACAAGTAACCACCAGACTTCTCAGTCAGCAACCACCCTGACTCCTCTAACAAACAGTACATCACTGAAGACTACAACCTCTAGCACTCAAATGCCAACATTTGCTGCCTCAACAACAGCAGCAATCCAGACCACAGTAGGTCACTTAAGCACAGCCGGTACTCCTGTAATTACAACTGAAAATTCGTCTCATGCTGTCATAACAACCTCAGATTCAGTGAACAGAACCACACAAGGTAAGCACGAGGCTCCATGTTCTTATCTGCAGAGCTTTATCAACATTACAAATTTGTTTTACATGTGACTGTGACTGGTGTTGACTCTTGCTGTTTTACTTTGTCACTAGGTGTGGGCCTCAACATGTCTGAAAGGAGTATGACTATTGTCTTCAGCGCAGTACTTGGAGCACTATTTGTGTTGCTGGCTTTTTTTATGTTCCACAAATGCAAACAGAAAATACAATACTTGCACCAACCTCTCAATAATGCAGATTGCACAGGTAAGGAGCTCTCCTTCATCAAACACTAAATTCAAACTATTTCATGCATCATTTGAAGTTAAAAATACCAATCTAATTTTGAACAGATGCATTTGTGGCAGATGATGACACACTCGTAATTTCTGGAGGACTATATGATGGCCATCCAATCTACGATAATGTACCATCAGATCCTGCAGACCAGTCTCAATTCCGTCTCGAGTTCCTCCATTAAAGACACACAGTTCCTATAGTCTGAAATTTCCTGTTTGGTGCTTGACAGGCATGTACGATTTCACCTCTAAATTTTATGTTCTTCATGAGAGAAAAATGGAAAATGATATTGGTCAGAATATTCAAACAACTACAACGCAGATTTTTTTTTTATGAACACTGCTTTTACTTTAATAACTGTCAACACTAGGATACACAAATAGATTAACATAGTAATGTACCAACTGCAACTCTTCCTACACCAGAATAAATTGTACAGAATAAATTAGATTTCATGTGAACATTAAATATGAATTATTCCAAACATCAGCACTACAACAAATTAACAATATAGTGACTCTGTAGTCACTTAAAATCTACCTTTAAACACCTGCAAATAAGCTTACCAAAAGCTGGCATATGAGCACCAAAATTGTCCTGTTAGGAATATGTTTTAGCTGAACAACAGAAATATTTTTCATGCATGTTAAGAAAAAAATGCCTTCTCAAAAGAACTATCTATGCATGTCAAGCCACCTACCCCTACCAATATCGTTATTGATACTGTTAATCTGACTTCTAATAGCCATGTTTTATGCAAAAATCTTCTCATTGGTCTTCTTCTTTTTTTTGTCACAGCCAGTAACGGCTGTCCAGCCAGCATCTCTCATTCTTTTCATTGCAGCCACCTTTAAGGAGCTTCCTGGTGATTTATGACCGACTGAGCTCTGGTTCTGCAAAGATAATATATACATATAAAAATTAAGAGATTTTTTTCATCAAAACAAATGCATTACACACCACTGTGATGCACCGTAATGGTCATATTACCTTTCTGAGGATGTTGCGTTTGCATTGTGAATCTGAATTATTATGTGCAGGTGCATTTGTTAAGGTCTATCAAGACAAGAAACAGAGGAACGATTCATCTCTTGTAGCAAATTTGCGGAGATTGCAAAATAACATTTATAAAACTTGCAAGGTTTGTAACATTTTTCTGACAAATAAAACAACCAAAAAACAGTGCTCACCAAGAGATCATTTTGGTCTGAGCTGTCAGAGATGGGGTCAAGCTCAAAAACACTCTTTTTCCACTGTGATGCCTTTTCAGAAGAAGGGGGTGTCATTATTCTGTAGGACTGTAGAGGAGTAAATGTCAGTGAATACGTTCACATTTTTTTTTTATTTTGTAAAATGTCAGAATGGTATACTATATTACTTTGATCTTTGTTGTACCGCCAACCCAGTTTCTAAGACTTCCTTGGGTTTTCATGTCTTCACTGTTGTCGATGTGCTGTAATTCAAAGTCAATGCAGGTCTGCGTTATCAGAAAGCTTACAGTAAATAAATGCATACTGATAAATGTTTTATGCTACAAATTACTCTGTTACTATAGGCATTTTTATATATCTAGTTTATGAATAGATTTAATTGCTGTCTATCTTGATTTTTGGTGTTGTTGCACCATTTCCTGATTCAGTGGCAGGCTCCTTAAAAACAGATAATTCAGAGTTACTACCTTGAAACTGAAAATAATAATTTAGCAAAAGGTTACAGTGATATGCTCATGTTGTACTTGTTCACATAAAACTTGTGTGGTTGTTTCTTGCATTCACAGTGAATTTTTAGTCAAAGCCTTCCATGTGAACCGACGAAGAGCATCTGGGCCCAATATTCTCAGACACTATAAAAGCTGCCAGCTTTCTCATGAATCTCTGAGAGATTCTCTCCATGAATTTAATTGTCTTCCCCAAAGATTAACACGCATGCTGACATTCACACTGCTGTTCATGCTAATTAATAGTTTCTAAATAAACCTGTCAATTCTGGTGCATTTTTAGTATCTCTCATTAAAGCATACCAATACACACCTTCTTTTTAACCCACACATAACAAACACACTTCAAATCAATTTTTCTCCAAATATAATCTAGGTGAATAATGAACAGTATGACCAGCTAAAGGGTTATAAATAGACAGGCTAATACACCGTGTCCACAATAGCTTAAGATTTTTTTTAAATGACAACAACAACAAAAAAATATTAATCATTTAATAATTTATAATAGGTGCACCAGTGTGACATTTAGATCAAATGCTGACTGATCCCGACTCAGCTGGATGTTATTCTGTGTTTACTTTGTATTTATCGTTGGCCTGTTGTCATGGATAATTTCACTAATACAGTACATTCCTATTGTTGGTTGTATTTATTTGTCATAAAACCTAAAGCCAAGGATGTACTGTATCTGAAATGGAAAAAGTTGGTTTGATACATCGATAGTTATAAAAACTTGACCATCTGATTCTCTAAATTTACTTCACAATAAAAACATTTAGAGTATCTCTGAAACTAATCAGGCTTAATCTGTTGAGAATATTTTGGTAGATAAAACTCACATCTATCTTGGGAGCTGCAGCACTCTGACCATCTTTGCTGTTGGAGGGAGTTTTCTTGGCCTTGAAGAAGTCAAATATGTGACTCTTTGAAGAGCTCTCTTTTGGAGTCTCAAAGCCTTTTTCTTGTTTATAGTTTGAGGCAGTTGCCTAGAATAGTAAACATACATTTTGATCAAGTATAAATGATGACAAACCACGCCATCCAGTGGCAGACTATGGCAGACTCTACCGTACCTGATTGCTTGCTTGTGACAGCTGAGTGATTTTCACAGCAGACATTTCTTTCTTCAAATCAGTTAGTTCTTTCTGGAGATTTTCCTAAAGGTATAGAGTTTGTTACATAGTGATCTGGCTCTCAGCATGAAAAGCAGTTAGTTGCATTAAAGAGCTAAGTTGAATTGATTCAAACAGTATATGCCTTCTCTCTTGTTTCTGTCTTCAGCTCTTTCTTCAGCTTATCATTTTCAGCCTTGTGCTTCGAGAGGTCCAGCTCCTGATTTTAAGAATTTTGTTTTACAAATATTAGGACATGAGATATTTGCTGTTCACTTATTATGCGTGTTCCTTAACATGTTTCTTAGCATTATACCAGCGATTTTGCGCGGGCAATTGCCTCCATCTCTTTCTTCTTCTTCTCTTCTAGTTCTGCATCTTTTTGTGCAACCATCTGGTCATACTGGCTCTGATAATGACAAGTTAGGTTCATGCCAGTGCAACATATAGTATGAGACACATTTATCAGAAGGCAAGAAATACTTTATAATAACTTTACCTTGTGTTTTTCCATCAGAGCAACCATATCTCCTATCTTATGCTGGCACTTAAGTTCTGTGTCCTCCTTGTTCCTAATGGCCTCTGCTGCTGTAATTTGAAGTTTCTGGACCTGTAACACAAATTGATTCTATTTTTGTGAATTTTATTCTTAGGAGGTAACTGTTTAATGGAAAACCAGTAAATTTTTAAAAAGTAACCTCGTTCTCAAGTTCTGCTGCAAAGGTCGATTTTGACTCAAGATCTTTCAGCAGTTTCTCATGTTCTTCATCTCTGAGTCGTTTAAGATTCTGGGACTCCTCGTGAAGGATGTTGATCTAAAGACAAAACAAGCATCCTCATTTTTGATTAGTGTAAATGTTTTGCATCCATATCAACAACAGGAAACAAACAAAAACACAAAAATACAAGCAAACCATCACCATACCATCGTTTCAAGGTCACTGGATTTTTCACTCTCCTTTGCCATTTGTTTCTTAAGCATTTTATTCTGAAAATGTACAAGACAGTAAATACCAGTGTCTTTCCACATATTTTACTTCTACAGTTCCATGGTCATTACAAACCTCTTTCTTGTATTCCTCCTGGGCTTTAAATTTAATTTCATATTTCTTTCTGAGGTTGCACAGCTAAAAAGCAAACATTTTTTGTTTAGTTCTATAAAATGATCAATAATAACAGTATTTGCAGTTTTCACTGTTTTCAGTCACCTTTATTTCCACAGCTGTGATCTGCTTTTCTTTTTCTGTGATTTTCTCCTTGAGATGCTGGTACTGTTCACACAGAGCACAATGAAATCCCTTTTAGAACAGGCATCTTTATAAAGCCCCATGTTTCTACTAATAACTGAGTTAGTTAAGATGGTTACCTTTTCTTCAATTTGCTTCTGTTGAGTTTCAGTTTCTATCCATTTCCCTTGGATTGTGGTTTTGGTTGAAATTAATTGATCTCTATTGCATGAAAAAATAAACATTTAAACCTAAAAAAAAAAACTACATACTCAAATCAAAACGAGACTCTTTAAGCCTCTGACGTGCAGACTCACCGTAAAGTGTTGTTTTCTTCTTCCAGTCTTTGAATTTCTGTTTTGAGTTTTAATGCCTTCTCCTCACTCGCCTGAGTCAAGACAGTTTTCAGAAATTGTGATTCATATGATAAATTAATAATTAAATAAAAATCCTCAAAGAAACAAATGAAAATGATCTATTGCATTAGAAGGGATAATTCAGACCTTCATGTTTGCCTCAGTAGCTTTCACATTAGAGAATCCATTTTCATACTGTTGTTGAATGGCTGCGTTCTTCGACTGTAGCTCATTAAAGTTCGATAATAGCTCTTCATAGTTTACTCTTAAAGATGACATAAATAAAAAAATTTACATATTACAACAGTGTAATGCAATAAGCGCAAGAAAATGGATGGATGGATGGATATATGCTAATAAGATGAAATAGCTGTATGTTAACACTCACTCATTTTGCATCATGTCTTTCCTCAGCTGTTCCATCTGAATGGTGCACTCCTTATTTTTCTTCATTTCAGTAAACAGCTGTCCCTCCAGCTCCTGTACTTTGATCTGTGGGTATATCGCAGAGAAAGAATGCATATATTACAACCCATATCACTGTAAAAACACATACAAATGCTTTCTGCAGTCAATAAGGGGTGATGGGTTGGGAAACAAAATAAAATCATGTAAAAACCTGAGTCAAAGTGGACTTCTCCTTTAAATCTTCGTGTGCCTTTTCAGCAGCTTCACAAGCCTTTTTCAGTGAATCATTTTCAGCAAAGGCAATCTCTGCTTCTTTCTGTATCAGGGGAAAAGTTTTTAATGCCAAACAATTTTAAGAATCTGTATTAGGCTATTTGATACAGATATCTTTTCCTTCTGCAATAAGTATTTATTTATGTCACCTTGTTCAACTGGATTTCTTCAGTTTTCCTTGAAATCTCAGCCACAAGTTCCTCCATTTTAGCATGAGTGACATCAATTTTAGCCTTCATGGACTCAATGGATTTAGATTTTATGTCCTAATAACAACATCATATTGTGCTGTGAAAACATGCCATGTAACTTTGGCACAGAATGGTTTGGAAACAAAGAATACACTTTTCATTAAAAGAAACTGTACCAGTTCATCTTTGAGGATTTTGATCAGGTCATCTTTTGTTGCAACCTGGCTGATGGTCTCCTCTGTTGAGTAAAGTATTTCTTTCAGCTTGAAGGTGCATCACCTAAAAATATCTATACATTTCATCCATTGGGACTTACCTAAAAGTGTCTTTCTCCTTTCAAGTTCAGTAGTGTTTTCTGTGAGTTTATCCTCAAGCTCTTTGGTCCTTCAAAAAAAGTTAAAACAATGCAGTGACATGAGGAAGCGCTCTACTTTGTCTGGAAAACACTGTGAATGAAGGAGTTTAATATACCTCTGTTTCTCTAGTGCTAGTAAAGACTTTAGCTCCTGAATGGTTGTCTGAATGCGCCCTAGCTCCTCTGCTTGCTGGTTTTTGACTCTGGTGAGCTCCTGCAAACTGAGATCCTTGCTTTGGATGATTTCCACATACTCCTTTTTACTTTGTTCCAGGGCTGCAGCAGTAGTTTCCTGATTTTTCTTTGAGGGGGGGTGTTAATATTTCAGTCAAAGCATGCAGCGCAAGAGCCCAGTTTCAGTACAAATGAGAAGAATCTCAAGACACTCACTTCAGTCTCTCTACAGCGCTGCTCAGCAGCATGCAGTTTTTGAAGAAGGGATTCCTGTTCAGTTTTTGAACTTTTGAGAAGTTCAAATTGATCATCTTTAAAAGTAGTACATATAAAACATTGTTATCCCCAAAACACAAATTGTACTAACACTGCTGTTGAACCTGACCAGAACTCTGGAGGATAAATTAAAAATTTACAGTATGTTTTCATTTTAAAGTAAGTCACTTTTTCTCATTTTAATGTGCAGTTATCCAAGTATACGGAGATGGCTGCATACAAAAGAATTATATTAAAACATTTAAAAAACATTTTTGCTTTGTAAACACAATATTTATTATTACCAATGTAACAATGTCAAAATAACAAAATACACAGCCGTGAGCATCTTATCTAATCATGATCTTACTTGCTGTCTCTTGAAGTTGGTTGCAGTGCCTCTGAGTTTCATCAAGGTCCAGTAGGAGTTTCTGCAGTTCACTTTTCTTGTCCTTGAGTGTTGTTTGAAGCACGGTAATCTGTGAAGAAAGTGCCAGTCCTTAAGCTGTCTGGTTCCAAATTTGTGGAAACATGTTTCATGTTACAAGTTCCTCAAATAAACTGATTGAAGGACTTTTTCCCACTAACCTCAGCTTCTTTCATCCGATACTCTTGCTGATATTTCTCTCTTAGATGTTCAAACTCCAATAAGTCCTCTTTGACTGAAAAACAATAAAGCTGTCAATACTGAACATGCTCACTTACTTGCCAAACTGTCACTAGTTCATCTATTTTCCCTTAAGGTCTATAGACTTTTAAAACATTTTATTAAGTAAAATGTATTGAATTTTGGTGTAATAGCTGTAAGAATAAATATATCCATACCTTTTTGCATCTCTTGCTGATCAGCTTCTACTCGAATTTGAAGGCTTTCAAATGCTGCGATCAGTTTCTACAAGAAAAAGTAATTTGTAAATTGACAATCAAACCTTTATGTCCCAGTATTTTACTATCTTTTGGTCAACCAAATGTAATTAATAAAACTAAAAACTAAATTACGAAAAAGACTTTGTGTGTTTTACCTTAATACTCTCACTATTGTCAGTAAGGAGGCTGTGTGTTTCTTCTCTTTCAGTTTCAACTGCAAAACATTTAAAAAATGTCACAAAACACGCAGCAATTATTTTTCTAGACCTTACTAAAGCTGATTAAGATATGTAATGTATATGAGCAGAATAAAAGTTTTTACTTACATAAATGCATTTTCTCAGCTGACCACTGAAAAGTTTCTTTGAGTATATTACACAAGTTCCTTGTTGCATTGTTTCTGTATGTTAAATATGGAATTTTTAGCATCTCACAATTATAGAAACAAAATCTATACGTAACAAGGAAATCATCATATTTATCTGAATTTTACAAAACACATTTAGTGAGACTGTAATACTGAAAGAAAAAAGTCATACTTGTTCCTCAGTTCCTCATTTTCACCAATCTCTTCCTCCAGCTTCATGCTGAGACTTTCATTTCCAAACTGCAAAGACAGAAAATGCACAAAAGATACAATTAGATATCAAATTAAATCAAAGTTTAAGATTTCCTTTGTTTCCGTTGTAAATGCTGTACATGTAGATCTAGAGAGGTAAACACAAGAGCAAAAAATGATTTGTCAGTGAGGCGCACACCTGCAATTCCTGAATTGCTTTGCGTTGAGTTTCAATTGTTCTTTTGTTATCTTGGAGCCTTCTTTCCTTTTCCACAGTTTCAGAATAAACTTTGGCCTTCCAGCACTTAATTTTCTCAACTTCATCAAACAGTTTTGAATAGAGCTGACCAGGACTGCAATTATTCTGAAGAACATTCACAATGTTAGGAAGCAAACTGACACACCTATTCATGCTGCATATTTTTGTGCAGTAGAAACATTTACCTCATCTTTCTTCATTGGTGGGATGACTTTCATCTTGAGAAAGTCTATAGAGGAGAATTCATAATTAGTTTATAATGCATGGCATTTGGCAGTTCTTCTATTGAAGTGATGCAGCCAGTGTTGTTAAACAACACAAAAAAAATACCTTGCTTGGGTGGTTTTGTTGGTGCAACCACATTTGAATTGGGGAAAGGCATGCCATTCTCTTTGTCAAAGCATTCACTGTAATCCTAGTAGAAAAGAGCAGTAATACTTTACCATAATGTGTGTTAATAATTACTTCCTCTCAGATTACAGCTTACAGCACAAAAAAAGAAAAAAAAAATGCCCAGTGCGCATGTAAAGTTATATAGTTACTGCTGAGCTAGCACAGCAGTATTTTTGACTTTTTCATCATTATTTAGCTACTAATAGTTAACTAATTGTTGCCTTGGTTATTTAGTAACTTACTGGCTGCCGTGCGTTCATGAAATCGCCTCTGTTCTCAACTATTTCCTGAGGTCGAACAGCAGACACCGGTCCTTTATTCACCCTGGGAGGCACGATCAGTTTGAAGTTAAAACCTCGGTCTCTCTCCATTCTGAAATGACAATTACAATGTTATAGAATTATTTAACAATGTTTTTAAACCACGTCATGTTTAATAAACACGAGTGAAGTGCCAGAAAATTACGATTATTTCCCCATTTTACTTACTGCTCTTATGTCAAATAACCCTAGTTACCCTAGCTAGTTAGCTACGGTAATTAGCTTTATAATTCTGACTCAGCTTAGCAGACAGCAGCCAAAGGTTACCCCGAGTACATAAGTTCAGCGTTATTTCTCTCAAAAGATTAAAATAAAAATAATAACCACTAGTCTAAAATGCTACTCAATTAAACAGAAACCTGGTAATTAACTAGCTACTTTTGGTAATGTTAAATATTTAATATTTGGTTTTAACGTTACCTCTCAAACCTTAAACCTTGTTAATGGTAATAACGCACCCTGCGCGCGAGGAAGAATTCTTTTGTCCGTCTGTTTAACGGAAGGAAACAAGTGTGCATCCATTATCGGACAAACAGATTTATTTCCTTATAATAATTTCAGTCGAAGATTATTCTGTTATGGTTCAGGTTAATTAAAATATTATAAATTCAGAATTATTATAATTATTATTAATAATAATAATAATAATTTTATTTATTAATATATA
>JAVDPK010001828.1:430141-447313 GCA_034780415.1 Cichlasoma orientale | reverse complement strand
TAAAGTAAAAATACTCAAAAATTGTACTTAAGTACAGTACTCAAGTAAATTTACTCCGTTACTGTCCACCACTGATACTGGCACGAGTGGGCGTTGTCATATCTCACATCTCATTAGGTCAGGCAGACACAGACAAAGCCAGTGGAGACGCAACAGATTTTTTTAGGACAAGTGATTCAGTCTGTAAGGTGGTTATTGCAAAAGCAAGTGTAGTCTGAATTGGATATTGATCCTCTCGGGGTAACAATGTGGAGCAGGTAGTAACTGCTGAATTGAGCCTCATTTTATTGAAAGCAAGTGTGAGGATAGCCTTGCTGAAATTCACACAGTCGTTTGAGCGCCTAAACTCTAGCAAATCACAGCGTGCTGGCAGATGTTGAACAGATGCATACTGAGTGAAACTTAAAGAAAGTCCACACAGTAATCTGAAAAATCAATATTAAATGATCTATTGAAAAGAACTTTGAAATACCTGAAGGTGCACTTTGTCAAATAGGAGACAGATAGGCCTGGGAAAACATTCCACATTTCTGCTGTCTGAGAAATGGTCTTAGAGATATTATTAAAAACTCATTAATCTACCAAATTATTACAACTATCCTAATAAACTGATCCATTGTACAGGATAAAATTACAACGAGTTTGCTTGTTGTTATACATCCCTACTAAGCAGCCAAGTTGCAGTTCACCTGTATATCTGTCTAGAGACTCACAGGGAGCTGGATAGTGCAATGGCAGCACTACCATCTTTCGAATAACATGCATCCAGTAAGGGTCCTCAGGCTAAGGGTCCCCAACCCAAGGAATATTAGCAAAGCCATACTGACTTGGATTAACAAGGTCCAACTGGGACATCCTGATTAGAAGTGGGTTACTGGAAGAAGGATACTGCATAAGTGGACACAAGCTAAGAATAGGGAACTGTTGGAATGCTAATAGACATGTAACCCCAGTGAAAGGGAGTACATGAGGATGATGTGGGACCTATGGATTCTTTGACAGGCAACATCCAGACTAACATAAAAATAACTAGTAGCTCAATGTTCCAACATTCGCAAGAAGCAACTGATATCGTAACTAGAGATTGATGAGGTATAACACAAAAGCTACGGCAAGGGGGAGCCAGGATGTCAGGTCATCCCCAAACTCCAAGGTTGGGTAACAAGCCCCAGAAACAACTGGTAGGCTGAATGCCAGAGCAGCTGACCTAAAAGAGTAGATCACGGCTAAGCTGGAAACCTGGACCCTCCGTGGCAGATTACCAAGACTACGTGAAGTAACCTCTGAAAGTCTACTAGAAGATGTGAATGCAGGACTGCCAACAATCCCTACTGCGACCATCACTGACTTATACCACAGCAATGGTGATCCTTGAGATGCTTGGATATGAGATGAACAGCCACAAGCAGAGTACCCTCCATGGAGAAAAAGACTAGAGGCTAAAATCAAGGTGGCACGAAGGGACGTTAGCCAGTTTTCAGAGCTCCAGAAAGGTGTGATGAAGACAGGGGTGTCAAAGAATTACAACAAGCTGTCCATACCTGAAGCCTTAGAAGCTGCCAAGCAAAGATTCACAGCCTTGGCTAACTAACTACTTGAAGAAGTATACCAGACACATAGAAGCCAGGAGAATAAACCAGATGTTCTCCACTGAACCATTCAAGGTGTACCTGGCAGCACAAATGAACCAGCTGCTAATGGATAGGACACACGTAGAATGGTGGACCAAAGGCCCCGAGCTTGGAGGACAAAGACCGCCCACATGGCGAGCTGGGATTTGTCTTTGTTTTGTTTTTTTGTTTTATCCTATTACACATTTGTGTAAAACATTGTCATAACTAGTGTAAGAATGCCAAACGCGCATTATGAGACCACTGATCTTGACCTTTGACTATCCTTGAGTCCACGAACTGAGGATTTGAGGATAATAAAATGCTTGTTATTTCAAGACCAAACGGAAACACAAAAGACTATCAAAGTGACACAAAATTCTCAAAAGACTGGAATAAAAAAAATGTCTGGATTTTTTTTCTTGAGAAATTACCTGATTACGATTAATGCTGTCAACTAAAATTTTGTTAATTTGTCTATTGAGTGAATGATTGATGAATTTATTATGTCAGCTCTAAGATATTTATTTTATTAAACGGGCTAGAGTCGAACCTTCATGAATACCTGACATGTTAGAAGCTAAAATGAAAATGTAGTGACGAAAATTGCAGAAAAAGAAAGACCTCTCAGTGATTTATGTATGAACACTGGGCCTGTGATGCCAGCTCATTTTTTTTGTCAAGCAAAATGGAGCAATCAGCTGTATCAAAGGATGTGCTAAGATCAAGAGGGATTAAAATAGAACAATCCTCAACACTGGCAGCCAGTAGATCATTAGTGAGCTTATGGGTAGCTGTTTTTGTGCTGTGAAGGGCTTTTAAGTCAGATTGATTAAAAAAGAATGCTGTTATTCTTTAAAGCAGACACCTTAACGGAAAACTACTTTTTCTATAATTGAGAATTAAAGATTAAGATTAAGGTTTTCAATTGTTACGATGACGTACGATGACAAAGTTAAATGATAACGGAGGCTTTCCACAAAAGTAACTGTTTGCATATGAAAGAAAAGAAGCACGACTCTTAGCTGCAAAATTATCACCCAACCTTTAACATAATACATTTTATGTGTTGCATGAATGCAAAAGATTATAGTGAGAGACATTTGTGTTTATTGGCACTGGTTTTTATAAGATTTAAATGCACCTTCGCCCCTTCTTTTTTTTTATTAAATGTGACAAACAGGAGACAAAGGATATGACAAAGCTGAACACTATAGGAATAAACAGAGAAGAGAGAAGAAATAAGTCATGTAAACAAGTGATTGATAGGAATGTACAGTCCAACAAAAATATAAATGCACAAACCCAAAAGGTTAAGCTAAAATATTTTATTCCTTAACATGCCCATGCACTCCAGGAGTTATGGGACAGTGATGATGTCTATGCGCCGCAGATGCGTGAAGCAGATGTGTGACACACTCGGTACTGAGTGCTGTGAACTCTGATTGCTGACCGTGCTGTGTTCGCTTTGTGATAACACATGGACTGTTGCATAGAGATATGAAACACTGGTTACCACTGAAGCCTGAAATGATATTTGGTGTATAAACAAATTGTTGTGCTTACACATTGCTGATTAGTTATGAGATGAAATAGGGAAATGAGTGTACTTCTTTTCTCAAACATTGAAAGTAATTCACTATGAATAAGTGCAGGAAGAAAGAAGAAATGGTGTAAGATATTTATGAAGCCAAGCTATCATAAACGTTAGGAGCAATCACAACCCGAATCAAATGAAATGGACAGTGAAAAAACAAAAACAAAAAAAAAAAACAGAGAGAGAAGTAAGAAGTCTATATTCTGTCATTTAAATAGCTACCAGCATAAAAACTGCATTTATAGTAACACTAGTCAAACTTGAAAAAGAAATAATAAGATTAGATGCCTAATAAGATCGTTGACTTTTGCCCAAAATAAGGTTTGCGATCTATGCTTCTGCATTGCTTAAAGTTAAACATGATTAACTAATCCAACTACAGCATTTGAAGCAAAAGCCATTTATACAGGACAGCTGCCAATATCTTTACTATCAAGGAGATTTGGCCCCTTTGCACAGTTTAAACTTTATCAGTTTATCATGAACCCCTAATGTGTGTATGCATCAGTGCAACAACATGACTGGTCTGACTGCAGGGGGTGGGGGGGCATCATCTTTGTAATTATGGAATTCTATAGATTTCTGTGAGGATTCATTGATTGCCATGTCTCTATTATAGCTGCTCCCTTAATGTTTGTTAAAGCATGGTAGTCTGGCAGTCTGTTTAAGAATTAATAATATTTTAAGCAGAATGTGAACTGAAAATAATAATGAGAACACTGGATTTTATTGAATTATTATTATTATTAGTTATTCAGTTATTATTTTTCATTCAAAACCCAGTGATTAACAGAGGCCTGTACTTGATTTAGATTTGGGCTTATCCAGGTAACTTCAGGTAACCCGGGGTTTTCAGTGTTCCAAGAATGGTTCACTTCTTGCCAGGGTAAATCACCATGGTAACTAATGCTGCTGACCTAGACCTAAGATCCCTATAAGCGGATACTACAAGGGTCAAAAACCTTTTTTTTAATCTGATGAACATCAGTAATAAATATTCATTCTAAGATGCAACTTTATTCCTTGATTTTTTTCTTTACCTGTTGGCTGCAATAAATTTTAAAACAGGTTTTATAGTTTCACAATCCTTAATATCTGATCTTCAAACAAGTCACCTGTTTGTGTGTTAACCTTATCTCATTTAAATATGTTATTATATTTATTCTTTAAACTTGCTCTCAGACCGTTAGCATGACAAGGTTGCATCTGAAAAAAATAAGGCACTCTCTTACGTACATCTAAACATTAACTTATTGTCCTTTTGTTTCTTAATGTTAGAGCTGTAATACGTTTGATAAGATTCTCCCAGCCAACATTTTTGCCTACTTTCCTTACTGGCTTCGAATAGGTTGCTGTTGGGGTAAATGAAGTTGGATAACAGAAAGATATCCTGGGTTTGATGATAACACCTGAAATAAGAAGTCAGCGCCAAAACAAAGAGACTGATGATAAACTGCAACATAGGTGAGACTCATCTGGCTTGGCAAAGAATCACAAAGAAGGGGAAACTAACAAAGACAGGAAGTAAAACCGGCAACAGTGTAAGCAGACCAAGAATTACAAAATAAAACAAACAGAAAATTTCAAAGAAACCTGCCTGCCATAATAAATCAATAAATGATTGAGGTATAAACCAAATAAAATATTCAAATTTTAGACCCTTGTGTAATTCCAGTTTTCATGTACTGTAATAACATCTGTATTACGGCACAGCATGCTGCACAAATGCCTGAAAACTATGGCCACTGCTTCCGAGCTAATTTGATATTCTCTGAGCTAATGACTGGTTATCGGTGCACCCCATACCATCACGTTTAAAAATACTGCAACTGCCACTGACAAACACTGACACTACCACCCCTAGAGCGATGTTACCAAAATGCCTGAAATATAATTACAGTCATCCCATTACTCATAAAGACAAATTCCTATATATGAGTGTAATTAAGCAAAAACCTCTATAACAATTATCACAATTTCACAGTGCTTAGTTGTTTCTTTGTTCTTCTTTTTAATTCTAAATTGGAAATCCTAGGGGCACAGATCTGTCAATGAGAGCTTTCATGGACCATAACACAAGACTTTCAGAGGAGAGCTGTGTGACTGAGATACAACACAATCCAGCCACTACAGCTCCGTGGCTCTACTAAGTTTCTAAGACATGTTGCCAACAGATAGTGATTGATGATAGCATCTGATGCAATTTACTCCATGTCCAGGGTTGCTGGTTCACATTCTGTGGTTGTTGGTGAAATCACAGGTTCCAAAGAAAATCTCCTCTGAATCTGTCAGCTGGAATAGATCTCTGGGCTTAAAAAGCAAAGACTGTGGATGGGATTTCTTGTTTATCTGCAAATACAGATGGAAATAAGTCGTAGGATGTGTGGTGTGTAAATGACAATAGGAAATTTCTAATAATTAAGCTGACTGATTGGAAAAGAAAACTAAACACAGCATTTAAATCTAAAAAAAAAAAATGTAAAAATGTAAGAAAAATGGAGCAAAACTGTTTTCCAGATAGAGTACAAGAACAGGAGGAACAGTTTGGATTTCAATACAATCAGTGTTATTGGCTTTCCATGGAGAAGGAGGAGTACCCAAAGACTGGCCTTTGTTTCAGAAGTAAATTGTTAAAATCTGAAGAATTACCATGTTAACTAGATTAGGCAGGCCAACTTATCAAGTAATCTCTTGATAGAACGGTTTGATGGATCGTGTGCCTTCTTTATTTTCTCTAAATTTATTCTTAATTGCTCCTTGCAATTAGGCATTGCCGCAGAAAAGACACAGTAAATGTTTCCCAAATTGAATTTTAGACAGGTTTTTAGGTTGTTTTCAAGTTCCTGACAATTTGCACCCCTCTTTATGCATCTCAAATGAACCATGAGAACTTTATTTTTTAATCTATTAACAACATAAACACCTTGAAAGTGTTTCCCTGCTAGCTGACCAAAGTTTCTTTGTTTAACCTACCCCTGACATATTTAGGGTCACTGGCTTAATCAATACATGGCTGATATTCTCATAGTGAACAATACAGTAAATGCACTTGTTTGTTTTCTTTCCAAATTTTCCATCCATCAATTCATGAAAGTTTTGTTGTCATAGTGCAGTAACCAGGCAAGCAGCAGAGAATGAAGTACTTCCCCTCAGAGATCCCATATCTGGGCTTTTTGGATTCTTCTCTGCAGCCCTCTAGCTCAGTCAGACACTCACACTTTTGTACTTCTTTTTGATGCTCTCATAAAAGAAATGCCAAACCTGAGCAACACAGCTAACTTTGGAAGAAACATATTTAATTTGATATATCACATTCAGTGCTTCCTTCATGGCTATTATTAACATAAGTATTTTAGTATAAAAATACAATTTTTTTAAATTAAGAATACCATTCTGCCACCAATAGGCTTTCATGCATTAGGAGACGTGGTTCCCCCTGTCCAATAACATGGCTCTGTTGATACATATTCCAGTGAACAGCAGCAAGCATGCAGTATTTAAGTACAAAGACGTTTCATATTTAGAATAGGGATGAGGGAGGTGTCAAGTCTTAGGAGCTTGAAAAAGAAGGCGACTGGACTTCTTTAAGTTTTTGAAGATGTTTCACTTCTCATCCAAGAGGCTTCTTCAGTTCTAAAACCAAAAGGTGGAGTCCCAGGTATTTAAACCTTGGTCCCTTTGGCACACTATAATCACGTGCATCATCACATGAGCCAAGGTGGGTCATTACCATCAGGGGATTTGGATAAAGCCACTCTGAGAATATAAATGAAATATATATATATTATATTCATAAGGTGTCAACAATATTTTTTAAGAAAACTCAATATTAAACAATATTAAATTTGCCCTTTATTGAAGATTGCACTTGATATGAATGCCAAAGGTCATAATGTGGTTGAAAAGAAATTAGTTGTAAATCCAGTAAGTGCTTCCTTATTACACTGTCCACATGCTAATATAACATAGCTAAAAGTAGAATTTTTATTTTTTTATTTTTTGGATTAGAACCTGGGAAAGTCCAAAACTCACATGGAGAATGTGTGATTAAAAAGACTAAAATGGAAGAGAGGTAACCGTGTGTGAGTGGAATTCTCAGCTTCTTAAATGCCACTTACTTTGGGTACATTAATTTAATGTCAGTCCTAGTTTCTGAAAATGAGAATGAATTACACTGACCTCCTCCTAAGTGAATTAACATGGGTGATTGTGGATGTAATTGCTAATTAGCATGACTCACTGATTTTACAGTCTCACAGGTGGATCATTTTCACTCTCAGGGGGTTTTAAAAGCGAGGAAACCTCATGAACAAAGACATTAGATTAATACCAAATTTTCCTAAATGTGAGGAGCCACTGCTCTTCCCTTTTGGGAGCTGAAATGAAAAGTAACTCGTGATGTAGCACCGTGCACATAACTATAAGTATTCCTGCACCAGACAGACACAAAGAATTTGTCATCATCACAAAAGGTTAACAGAATAATTTTTCTTTCTAAATTACAGCCCGCAGACATATTTCTCATAATATATAGTAGCACACATCACCTTGATGACAGTCAAATACTTCATGGACAATATCATCATGGGAGGCACAAACAACTGTCTTGCCCTTTGACCTTGTGATCTCATAAAAAAGCCAAAAGCTCCACTGTTCTCACTGTCACTGTGTACAGGGGTTGAAATAGGTGAGCACTTCTGTTTACTTAAATCAAAATCCAATGCAATGCCCTGGCAGTTTCCCTCCTGTTTTTTTTCTTCCCCAGCACTCAGCCATGGCATGTCTCAAACAGATGCCCTTGACTTTTCATTAGGTTATTAGCCTTTCGGGAGGTGAGCTATGATTCAGAGGTGGGTATGGAGTCCCTGGAGGCTGCACTGCAACACCGCCAGATGACTCGGCAAAGAGAACAGAGGAGATGTAACGAGAAAGAGAAGGAAGAGTGGATGAGAGGAGAGCAGGTAGGGCAGGTGTTTCTGACAAATGGAAAACAACAGATGTTTAAAAAAAATCCTGTTGTGCTGAATCCCAATATCACTGGCTGAATGCATAAAGCCTACAACTATTGTTCACAGAGGAATGAAAAACAAATGCACTATTTTGTCTGGATAGATATTAGTATTATACAATGTCGGTTGGATATCAGTCTTGTACCTGAGCTGCAGCCTGGCTTTTAATACTGCAAAGAGCTTGTCGATTTGACCGGGAGTTTTAGCCGTACTCTGCAAGTCTGCATCCCAGTGTGTGAGAGGTACAAACAGGGATGGTACAGCAGGTCATCTACCAATCAGAAGGTTGGTGGTTCCATCCCTGGCCGCGCCAGTCTGCATGCCAAAACGTCCTTGGGCAAGATACTGAACCCCAGTGTGTTCATCGGCGTGTGAATGTGTGTGTGAATGTTAGATAGAAAGCACTTAGACATCAGCTTGTATGAATGTGTGTGTGAATGGGTGAATGAGACATGCTGTATAAAGCACTTTGGGTGCTCAAGTAAAATAGAAAAGCGCTGTATAAAAACCAGTTTACCATTACAAAACTCTCACAAAGGTCAGATGCCATTGCAATAAGCTGTGCTCTCCAACATAAACAAAATCAAAAGATGCCTAATAATACTCCACCCTAAATATTAAATTCAGGGTCATGCTGTCACTGGAACATACACGTCATGAGGCCAGAGGTGGGGCACACCCTGGACAGGTCTGTCGCAGGGCTCACACACGGAAACAAAACCATTTCACGAGTTAACCTAAAAAGCATCTCTTTGGATAGTGTGTGTGTGTGTGTGTGTGTGGGGGGGGGGGGTATATTGTACATTATTTAAATAGAATAAAGGAAAATGTTTTTTTTCAACCATCCATCCATTTTCTTCCACTTATCCTTTTTTTGTTTGTTTTAAGACATCTCTTTTGAGAAGGAGTCATATTTTTTGATGAACAATAAACTGAACTGTAAAGTTCCTGTGCTGTTCACCTCAGGCCCTAGAGCACTGAGCTAAGGTACACAGGTATCATTATAATTTTATAATTATATAAATCTCCTTGCAGTCACTTGCAGATTGCCTCAATCACCAATAAACTACATGAAAGACACCAAATTGCCTACAAACCTTTTTTGGCCATGAATGTGAATGTGAATGGTCTTTATTTATGGTTTGTGTCACACTTGTTTGCAAACTTCTTCTTCAAGGTTCGATGTGCTGTGTGATCAGAGATGCTCTTCTGCATACCTCGGACGTGACAAGTGGCTATTTTACTTATTTTGCCTTCTTATGAGCTCAAAAGCAGTCTGACCATTCTCCCCTGGCATGAACGAGGCATTTTCGCTTAGAAGTGCTGCTCACTGGATATTTTCTCTTTTTCAGACCATTCTCTGTAAACCCTAGAGATGGATGTGTGGGAACATCCCAGTAGATCAGCAGTTTCTGAAATACTCAGACCAGCCCATCTAGCACCAGCAACGATGCCACGTTCAAAGCCCCCCCCCTCCCCCTCTTCTGACGCTCAACTTCAGCAGTTTATCTTGTCTTTATGCCAGCATTTATTGAGTTGCTGCTATGTGACTGGCTGATTAGATATTTGTGTTAATGAGCAGTTGAACCGCTGTACCTGATGAACTGGCTGCTAAGTACATGACTGTTAGCTATTCTATCTGAATGTGTATAACAATTAAATGTTGATCTAGCTAACGCTCAACACTAATATTACACACAGTTGTTAAGCATTTTATTTCAGCATGAACAGTCCTAACTGTTGAAATACAATCATAACGATGTGGACTGACAGAATGATTAGTTGTGACTTAGATATCTCAAAACTTTCGGTTTTGACCTACTGTACACACCTGTCTTTTGATCTGAAACCACCACTTAACTCTAACAAAGTAAAGTCTCATTTAAAACCCTTTTTTGTATGATGTACCTGTGCTCTTATATATTTGGCTTCAAGCAGCAGACAAGAATTCTACAGTTTGCCGTCAAAACAACAATTTTCCATTTTTCTCTATTTGCCATTGCCTACATTATAAATGTGTTGCGTTGCCTCTGCACCTAAACAGAAAAATGAGTGCAGTCAGGGGTTAAAGTGGGATTTGGCAGTTGGGGAAACCTTAAGATCAGCTATAGTGGTGCAGTGTGGGGAAAAGAATCGCTTAGAAATAAGTCACAATATTTTGCATTGTGAGCTCCAGTAGATTTTAGTTTGTGTGCAGCCTGTGATCAGCTGAGCTGTGCCGCTACTGCTCTTAGATTCCCTGTTCTTTGTGGATTTACACAACTGAATTCAACAAGATATAAACAGATGATGAAGAAGCTATCATAGCTGATTTTTCAACCCCAAGATCTCTGCCTAAATACATGCAACCTAACACATGAATACCACAGCCACTGTGCAACAGTGCAACATCACTTTAAACTGCACCAAAATTCTGCAACAACAACCAATGTACAGTAGCACGCACTATACTGTCTAATATTTTCATGCAGCATTTGAATAACAAAAAGTTAGTATTCTTCAGTCTGTTTTGCAAGACATTAAACAACATAACTTCATAACTTCCGCAACACACCATGTAGGCAATAGATCCAATATCTCTCTCTAAAATGAATCAGGGCATTACAATTAAACTTTAAATTTCCACTCTGAGTATAATGATGGGAAAATTATAAAATTTTGCCTGTTTTATGTCATGTGCGATAAGCACAAGTGATAGAGCTTATTGCACCAATAGGATTGTCTTGTATGCGTTGTTGTTCCAACCATTTAGTTTCAGATCGAGTTGATGGAGTGAAGGCGCTCAGTGATGTGAAATAATCAATACTGCCTTTCAAATGTCAGGTGTAGAAAGTACCTGAAAATTCTACTTAATTACAGTAACAAAGTATTTGTATTTCATTATTTCCCACCTCTACCCAGCAAACAGACCAAACACAATTAATCTCAAGCGACACCACACTTACTAGATTGTAGGGTAACACAGGAGTAAATTAATGGGTGTCATGGTCCCTCAGTCCTCCTGTGCGGGCTCACCACTTTCTTCTTCGCTTCTCTTTTGATCTCTCTCTCCTCTCCTCTATCTGATTGTGTTTTTGTGTGAGTTGACCTTGCCCTTGTGTTTCAAGCGCAGGACTCATCTTGGGTTCCAGCCCCTTGGCTCCACACACCTGGAAGTAATGAGCTCACCTGTTCCTGATCATCTCGTCTGCTGCAAATATATAAGGCGGGTGGTTTGCTTTCAGTTGTTGCTGAATTGCTGAACTAACAGTAATTGCCTGTAACTGGAGAGCTGGGACTTGTGTTTGGTGAGAGAGAGCTGGAGGAGGGTTACTATGGATTTGCCTGTTTGTCTACACCCAAGGACTGAACTGAGACTGCTGCTATCCTTGTGTGCTTGTGAATAAACTTGTTAAACCCTACGTCTTTAGTATGGAGTCCTGCGTTTGAGTCCAATCCACCTGAGTGCTTATGACAAAGGGAAGCGCATCTTGCCTGTTTACCTGAATGTGCAAGAACATGTTGGAAATGTGTGCGCTACATTTTCTTTCTGTGTGTATTCAGTGATATGACTCAATCATACCCTAAGGTATCGTTTGTCTATCCTTTAGAAAACAATGTCCAAACAAATTCCAAAGCCTGCTTTAGATGTTCACCTTGTGATGACAACACTGAAAAGCAGCAGTGATCCATAAATCCTCAACAAGGCTAGTCATAAGTATTTAACCTTCATTCCTAATTTCATGCTATATAAAATAGAAACTTGACTCTTGACTTGACTTTTTTTTTTTTACTCTACACCTGTATTTCTCGCACACCAACACCCATGGAGCTTCAGGGAGCAACAAAGGAGAGTTCCACATTAAATAAAAAATGAGCAAAGCGAGGAAAGTTTCATTATTCATATCACACTGGAATGCCCAACTCCCCAGCTTCCCGAAGGGAACACTATGAAATTTCAATTGGCATCATTCTATGTGTTGAGTTTTAATGTCAATATCGCAGACAGTCTTCAACAGCCTCGCAGCCTCCCTTCTGACTCCAACAAGAAACTTCAAAGGAGCACTTCTCTGAATCC
The DNA here is from genome assembly GCA_034780415.1 of Cichlasoma orientale. Taxonomy (NCBI): domain Eukaryota; kingdom Metazoa; phylum Chordata; class Actinopteri; order Cichliformes; family Cichlidae; genus Cichlasoma; species Cichlasoma orientale. The sequence goes on along the minus strand of JAVDPK010001828.1, from coordinate 435,040 downwards.
CTCAGTCTTGCATTAAAAATGTTAACCTTGGAGACATGCTAACTACCCGGCCGTGTACATTGGCGAATTCCAATGAAGAGCCTGATCCTTCAAGACAAGGAAGAAAAAAGGAGTTAACCATGCCCTCTGCGTGTCAATGTGTCCATCTTTTCATACGACCATCGGCCTGCTTCCCCCCTTGAATCTACAACTTACATTGCTTTGCTTCATTCTTAGAAAGTCTGCTGAATCAATGGTATCTTCTGAAATTTTTAAGATGAACACTGCTGACATTTTTTGGAAGAATTAGCAAATCAGCAAAGACATACACTGAGCCTTTTGTTCTGCACGACTAGCACACTGTGGCACACATAAGTAAATGGCAAAGAATAAGAAAGAACCCATAATTAGATGTGGTCTGAATGCAGAAACAGCAAAAAGTAACTGAAAGGAAAAGCTGAACTGGTTCTTTTGGGGCTTGTGTGACTGCTGCTCACTTAGCCTCAGGTGTGGAGCTCTAATGGTTGGCAGCAGAAATGCCACCTGAGTGCCAATGTGCCCATAATGTTGCCAAAGCTTTGGAGGTAGTATCAGACATATACTGGCAGGAATATCTGTGCAGGTGCTGTACTTACACTTTGGTATACTACACTGTGAGTGACATACTATCCTCCAGCAACATATGACATGAAATCCCACAAGAAAAAATGAAAACTTTTAAAGATTCCTAAAAGTTCAGTATTTGCAGTGCTTTTCTTTTCTTTTCAAATGTAACTAATATACAATGTATAATTCCTATGGATGTAGTTCTTTTCAATGCTAACCTAATTTTTTACCAGAAGAAGGAGTAGCCATACTCTACTTGCCATTAATAACTGACTTACTAACAATGCCAAAGACTAGTGTAAATACTGACTGTAAGAAGGTATAAAGAAAATATTTTTAAAAAATAAGAAAATATCCAGCGAGCAGCAGTTCTCTGGGAGAAAATCTGCTGTTGATGTCGGAGGTCAGAGAAGAATGGCTATACAGCTAATACGAAAACAACAGTAATTCAAACAGCCACCTGTTGCAACCATGCAGAAGAGCATGTTTGAACGCACATGTCGAATTTTGATGCACATGTAATACAGCAGCAGAAGACCACACTGGGTGCTCCTCCTGTCACCAAAGAACAGGTGACAATTGGGCTCACCAAAACTGGACAGTAAAAAAATTGGAAAAATGTCGCCTCATCTAATGAGTCTTGATTTCTGCTGCTACATTCAGATGGTGCAGTCTGAATTTGGCATCAACAACATGAAAGCATGGATCCATCCTGCCTTGTATTAATAGTTCAGGCTGCTGCTCAGAGCATAATGCTGTGGGCTAAATTTTCTTGGCACGCTTTGGGCCCCTACCAAGTGAGCATCATTTAAATGCCACAGCTTACCTGAGTGTTGTTGCTGAGATGACTGTCCTGCTTGATTCCAGCAGGATAATCATCTCAGACTGGTTTCTTGAACACAACAGTGAGTTCACCGTACTCGTGGCCTCCACAGATCTCGATCTAACAGAGCAGCGTTGGGATGTGGTGGAACAGGAGAGCTGCATCATGGATGTGCAGCTGACAAATCTGCAGCAACTGTGCGATGCTATCATGGTACTACATTAGGAATGTTTCCAGCACCTCGTTGAATCTATGCCACGAAGAATTAAGGCAGTACTGAAGGCAAAAAGTGTTCCAGTAGCAAAGTGTATTGAATAAAGTGCCCAGTGAGTGTAATTAATAAAGAAAATTTTAAAAGTTATTTCCAATCTCTGCTGAAACAAGTGCCATCTTTCCAACAGTCTAATTATTGTTGTGATGTCCTCTGGGTTTTTAAATTATTTATTACTAAAAAGAGATTTTTTTTTTTCATTGAGGGAAAAACAGATCATTTGTAACCCTATATGAAAACCATTGTATTACTGATAAATAATAATAAAAAAGATGCAAAACCATAAAAAAGTTTAAATAAGATAACATTCAAAATCATTGTTAAACATTCAGTCTGTTTTTAATTTTTTTTAAAAAAAGAAAGGAAGAAAACAGTTCTGTCTACAGAGACCTCTGTGGAAGTGGCAGACTTTGCCCCATCTGCTACAGCTGATGACAGGCCCAATAGTTTTAAATAAAAATCTGTCTGGATGTCAGTCTGCCCTCATTTCATTTGAATTAAACTCCCCGCAAAGACAGAAAAAAAAAAATCCTCTTTCCCTCTTGCCCTCATTTAATATATGGAGAGGTTTGAATAATCCTTATAAAGTTCATCTCATGCAGCTGGGAATCTCAAGAAAAGCATTTATACATAATGCGAGCTGTCCATCTGATAGACCTGTACGGAATAGATTATCATCATCAACCCTGCACATTTGGAACACCCACACAGTCTCTCAATCGTCACATTTAGAGGGAGCATGAATGGGAAGGAAAATGTCATTAGTGAGATAGGTAATCTGTTTCTGGAGAGGAATCAAAGATCATAATTGGATTTTCTTCAAGGCTGCTCAAAGATTTTCGGAGTCTCAGCCCACTATCATATTAATGATTGTAAGCTGACTGAGCTTGAGAGTGAGCTAGGTGAAAAATTGCCTCTTCTACAGGTGCCCACCTTTAACTTAAGTCCAGCTCCAACGACTGCACCGTTATAAAAAAAATCCTCCTAAGAGCTTTAGGCATTTAAATGGATTCACAGTATGTACACTGAGTAGTATATGAAAGATTAGAAAGAAGAAGGGAGGAGCAGGAATAAAAAAAATATACATTTTCCCACAACCCAGGCTTATTCTTGAGTACAGTAAAAACTAAGCTGACAGATACCTAATCCCTCCACCAAACAGTGATGGCAGAGTTTTAATGTCAAAAACATAATGGCAGAATTCAGCTTCTCCTTACGCTAACACATAATGTATGAGTAGTACTCATAAGAGCAATACTCAGCTTTTGAAATGTTTGGAGGGTGGTGGCTAGGTAGCATTTTAGAAAACCAAAAGCAATTCAATTCAGTTTTAGTTATATAACATCAGTCACCTCAAGGCGCATTACATCATACAGTAAAGACCCTACAATAATTACAGAGAAAACAAACCCCTATGAGCAAGCACATGGCAACAGCAGGAAGGAAAAACTCCCTTTTAACAGGAAGAAACCTCCGGCAGAAACAGGCTCAAGGAGGGGGCAGCCATCTGCCGTGACCGGTTGGGGCTGAGGGGAGGAAAAAAGATATGTCACAAGAGCTAAGGCGAGAAATGAATTTGACTATCACGGTCCAGGGTCGTGGACCCAAGGTTTTGAGTGTTTATCAGTCAAAATATTTTTTTTTTTGTTCTTTCAAGTCTGCATCACACATCCTGCATTTGGTTCCTCACATTTTGAATCTCTGCTGTACTAAACTCCAATCCAATCTAAACTTCAGTGATTAGCACACTGGCTAACTACAGGAAATAACTCAGTTACAACTGAATATTCTTTCCGAGCTGACGTGCTCTTATGAGGTAATAGCCGGTGCTAAACTAGAGACCATCTTGAAACTGAATTCTAACCCATGAGTACTCATTGCTGTACTCTGCATATTCATCTTGGAACTTGGCATTCATTTTGATATCCGCTAGACATCTGTACAGTTTTGAGACTGCATTTTAAATGATTTGCGAGAGTTTTGTGTTAAAAGGTTTGTCCACAGACGGACTTAAAAACTCCACATGAGCTGAACTGCATCTCCCCCAAATTTTCAAAACAGACTGAGGCAATATATTAATATTATATACATTATGTTCAGTTAGAAAACTGTACCTATTTTCTTGATTACTAAAAACTAAGACGCTTTAGTAGAACTGCAGCGCTATTGGAAGGAACACACAGCAAATCCAACCTGTGTTTACACATATTGCTCACACAACAAGCTACCGGAATGTTCCAACACATACATAGATGACATGCCTACGTGGCAGAACTCTTGTTTAAAAGAGAGTGCTTTCATCCCAGTGTCTTGATATAAAAACTCAAACTTGTATAATGTAATTTTGCCTTCAATGCCTGCTGCTGGCTGGATGCCCCGTTTGTAGTGGCTGCGTGGGCATTGTCACAACTAAACTTACCCATGACAGCACTACCTTTGCAACACTGGTTATTTCTAAAAGATTCCTCTTGTAGTGTCTTCAGTAACAATACACGGTAAAAAAAAAAAAGGTGAAGACAGAATGAAATACAGCAAACATTTTAACTGACTCTACACAATACAAAAACAATGCTTAAAAAAAAAAAAGCTTTTCATATCTTCTACATGGATAATATTCTGATGCACTCCCTCGTTGCATGTTTTAGCATGATATTGTTTATGTTGCAATCACGTATATTCAAAATTGCTTTTACAAAATTTCTGCTCAATAACAAATCAGCATAACAAGCAAATAGTTCAGCTTTTTCAGACAGGTAGAAATGTGAAGCTTACTTTTGTGTAGCTCAAAAAGAAATCAAGAGCGGACAGAGAAAAACTTTTAACAATTATTGACGGTCTATGGTAGCTTTAATTTGGTCATGCAGGCTTTGCAAACAGTCATTTGCTTTAGAAAGCTGCAACAGATTGCAAAAAAAAAAACAAAAAAAAAAAAACACTGATAATACAGCTTTAACAGGCTAGAGGCCCATCACAGGTTATATAAAACATGAGAACCCTGAGAAGTTAACACCTATGGTATAGAAAGCCTTCTGACACTTCAAATCCCTTTTCTTCAGACCACAGCTTGCTAATAAGCTCTACCTGACTTCTAATGTGTTGAAGGTTCACAGATGGAGGAGTTTACAGAACAGAGTTTTATTTTAAAGAAATATATATATTTCTTTAAAATAAATTATCCTGCTATATATATATATATATATATATATATATAAAAAAAAAA
>JAVDPK010001828.1:375268-420308 GCA_034780415.1 Cichlasoma orientale | reverse complement strand
AAATAAATTTGCAGTTTTAATATGCATCAAAATGTTTCACAAACCCTGAGCTGCAAGCTCCAACATCACTCCAGTACCCAAAGCAGAAGTTGTAATTAAACCCACACTGAAATATTTCTATCATTTTTGGTCTCTGCAGACAGGAAGGATTCTTGTGGCAAATTGTGTGCTGCCAGCTACAGTGTGTGGGGTCAGTCTCTGAGGCGTGTTTAGCTGGGCTGCCTTATCCCCTGTTCAATCTTGCCTTTTGTTTTCCTTCATGAAAATAAATGAAACAGTGCAGTCATCTGCAGAGGCGAGCAGAGCCCTCTTGACTGAGGAGGCCTTCGGGCTTCGTCAGGCTTTTCCAGCACGTTGTCATGGCAGTTCAGAGAGAGTGAAGGAGAACATTGCAGCCCAGTGCTGCTGTGGAATGACAATAGGAAAAGGGCTATGGAGGGGATTGCTAATGCAGAATGCCAATCACAGCAATGTTGTTCTAATGTGCTGTATGAAAGACAGGTAATGGAAGCCTGAGACCAAGAGCCTCCTGAAGGACAAAAAAATTAAAAAAAAAAGGCTGAAAGAAAAAATATATATATATATATATATATATATATATATATATATATGAATGAAACAGTGCAGTCATGTACTGTTTGAAACATTACCATTGTTGAGCTATTCCCTCTATGACAAAAGATCCCCACTACCCTGGATGAGAATAACATTGCTGATTAGAAAGCAGAACACTGAGTGTAATGATGCTTAATGACGCAGTTCAAATGGGCTGCCCTCAAGTTGAATTCAAGCTGTTAGATCAGAAAGTTTTACAGAGTTTGTGGGGGTCTTATAGTTCAACCTTCTTATATGGCTTTATTTGCTCAAAGGCTGAAAGTTTAGAGGGATAAGAAACCAGCCCAGGAGAGAGCAGTGAGGTCTTAATGAGTTACGTAACTTCCCTGGCACCGCACATCCTCTGATGTAGCACCAGCACAAGATTTTGGAGGACTTATATCTAATCCACCGATGGGGGGAGATTTGCAGGTAGACAGGCTGGAATTCTTATTTGACGGCTTTCTTTGTCCAAGCAAAGAGAGATGTCAGTAGCCCCCTTTTACACAGTGACAGGCAAAGAACGCTACTTTTGTATTTGCTCTGACCTTAAGTGTTAGTTGAAAATATGTACAAGTGTATACATAGAGTGAAAAGAAGCAATCAGTACTGCAATGTATCCTGGGCCATTACCTGCCACACAACCTCAAAGCAGAAATTTCCACTTTCTATGTTTAACATTCAGCAATGTGTTCTTTTAATAAAACATTACTTCTTTATTTCTCAAAGTATACCTCAGGTTATTGTGGTTGCAAAGCTCACATCTAGCTTCATCTATTTCTGAAACAGACCCATCCAGAACATATTTCAGCGTTCACTTTTGCGGTGAGGCCACAGTCCATGTAGACCCCGTTTGTTCGTTACTGCTGCACAATGAAACAGAGCCCCGCCACCTCTCGTGTCATCTAAACTTTAGTCTGCTCCTCTGCAGTCTTTCTGCTGGGCAGATGTGCAGCGTATTTGAATTTTTTCTTGTTCTCCTAAATCTGTCGTAGTTAATCTTAACTGCCATTTGTAAGAGGCATTCTAAAGAGCGGAAATTGCAAGCTGGAAGCGCTTTGATATCTTTTTTTTATATCCTTCCCTTGCTTTGCAGACATCAATTAGCTTAATTTTAAGATGCTCAGTCAGTTGCTGAGAGGAGCCTACGGTTGAAAAGTTGAGAATTTATGAGCTCTGAAAACTGTCATTAGCTCACAATTCCTAACAACAGTTGTTGACCTGCCTTATGAGGCCTAGCAACTCAATTATGGCTAATGAAGTTCTGAAATTTTAACAGGTCTCCAAATTTTTGCACATGACACAATTGTTGTAGATTTTTTTTTCATATATTTCAAGTAGATGAATATATGTATATATATAAAAAATTTGGATGTATCAAAATTGTTTCTAAGTATCTTTGTCAATCAGCTAATGAACCCAATGAACCTTTTTTTTTAAAGGTTAAAACTGTTTCTTTAGAGTTTCTTTAGTTTCCTTCAGATTTAGTTTGGCTTTTAGGACAAAAACTCTGAAAACAAATTTCTGTCAAAGCTGTTTAGGGACTTTATTATGAAGTGCTTCTGACTTACTTACTTAATTAGGTAAGTAAGAAACAAGGGTGCTACACTGAGAGCTCAGCGGAGCTAATCTTAACTACGTCTCCAGTTGACTGATCCACATACTGCAAATAAAAGACAGTGAGTGAGATCTTTGATGTGTGGAATAATTAAAGTTGCACACATGTAGAAGCTACAGATAACTAATGTTATGACAAAGGACTATATATACAAAATTGAATGGACTTGAACAGAATTCAGTATGTACACAACTTTAGTTCTAAGATATAGTGTATATCTAGCAGCAAAATAAACATCCACCCAGTCACATATCAAAATTCATGTTGGTCTATGCAAATTATTCCAATGCAAGCCCACCGAATGTCGACTATCAGCTGTCAGCAGTCAGTTGCCGGTATACCCTTATCTCTGGCTGTAATCAGTGACAAACAGAGGTCATAGATTATGTAGGATACTGTGATAAACAAGCAAATGGACATTTGGAATTTATGCTTTAGAAAATGGATGGATGGATGGATGGATGGATGGATGGATGGATGGATGGATGGATGGATGGATGGATGGATGGATGGATGTTGTATTTTTAACCCAAACTGTGATCTTCTTGGTGCCTTAACCTAATCAAACAAACAAGAAAACAATGGTAAACATAAGCGAGCAAAAGCAAAAATAAATAATAAATAATGATAAAATAATAAAAATAATAAATAAAAAAGTGAATCATAATGAAAGTTAAGTTTAGAATGTGGATCAAGATTAAGAGGCCTCTGAATTACACCTTTGCCACTTCTCCATTCTTATAATGTGGACTTTTGTTGCTGTTTGAGATTTTAAACATGCTCTAATACTTCTATTCAGCAGGGAGGCATAGCTTTTTGAATGAACTGATAACTAAATCCTCCCTTATTAGAAGTTGCTTATCATGTTATTCAGTGAACTGGCAATATGTATAGGACTGATAACAACTGATAAAACAGACTTCACTGTTTTGATAACATTTAAATGTAGTGGTCCACATTACCAAACAGATTAGCTTTACAATTAAGGTGCTAGAATTTTGCCGTGTCTAATTTTCTGATCTATCCTTTTGTAATAGGGTTATGCTGATATCACCTTACACTTATCATGTCATCTTTCTTGCTCTTTGTGGAAAGGAAAAAAAAAACTGGAGTCTAAATTAGGATTTGGAGATGGCAGTATGAGTCTATCCCAAGAGGCAGAAAGCAACCCAGCACACACAATGCCACAAAGTTGCAGCACTTCAAAGAGTTTTTTTTATAATCTAAAAATAATTACTTACAAAACCCAACACGTCTTAAGGGAGATGGGAGCCTCGGCAAAAACAAACGAAAGCGGGAAAAGGCCTTGAACCAACCACACAGCTGACCACCTGATTCAGGCTTTTTCTTTACACTATTGCTAATAAACTAAATGTAAGAAACCAAAACTAAAACAGGGCTGTCAGCAACGCCCAACTCAGCTAACAGTCATAACAAGAAAAATGGAAAGATTATAACCAAAAAATGGCATAAAAATCCAAGTCGAGGCATTCAAGTTTTTTTTTTCCTTGGGCTAAAGCCATAAAAATATACATCAGTGTGTAACAGAATACTTGTAGCTTCACACACCACATGTGTGCAACACTAAGGAAATGCATGATTTTCTTTAGCCTCTTGGGGCAATGGTGAGTACAGCTGTTATCAAGCCTTCAAGGGCAGCCCTCTCACTGGCTGACAACACTTTACTAACCAAGGATAAAGTAGGATATTAAAATCCATAATAAAGTAGACATTAAAATAGGACACGATCACTGAAGCCACAATAATATCAAATATACGGCATTGTCAGTGGTGAAAGAAAACACTGTAGGTCAAGTTTAGTCAATCACAAAACAGTGACTCTAAATTAGGACCAGAGTACTCACAGGTCTAGGACCTAATTAAGGCCCAGGCCTTAAGAGCATAAATCCAGTTTGATTTTATTCCCACCGCTGGCATCAAAACTAGTAGTTTCAATGCCTCACACTCTTAGAGTTGAATTCCTTCCATTATGTGCCATTGGCCATAGTATGGCCATTATTCCCTTGCATTAGCACCAATGGTTTGAGGGACATCAGTAATGCACCTGTTGCTTTCTTACTTTCTTTCTAATTAAACTAATGGCGAATAAACAAAACTGCAAAAAGCAACTGAAAAGCAAGGCCAGTGTACTTGGACAGACTGCTGTTCTACCTCCACTGACTACATGCGGGTGAGCCTCTGCAATCAATTTACAAAGGCTCACCAGAGAGAGCACTATAATATGGATGATAAAAGAAAGAACAATGGGAGGCTAAATGTGCCAGTGGACTGGAGTGCGCGTGGCATACTGTGTTTTGTCCTGTGCACTAACATAGCTCCACATTTTACTGTGAGACTAAGCCTGAGGTGTGCGGTAATTTTAAGCAAAACACCTGTGCTTTCAAGGATTTAAAATAACTCTATATACTAAGTCTAAAACCTGTGTGCAAAAGAAATTATGAACACAAAAATGACATTTAAAATGATAATCCTGTAATTATTCCTCACATTTTCAGCCAGTGTTTTTATGTCATACTCAGAAGGTTGCTCTTTGAAATCATTTTAATAACTTTAGTGAATCTGCTAAAGTGTACCCCACTGGGAAATGTGGAGTTTTGAAGTAATTACTCATTAATCTCAAAATTACTTTATATTATTCCGTCCCCAGTCAGATGCAGATAAATCTGTGCCTGAATATCCCTAAAACAGCCTTCTTACAGTCTCCCTCGTTCAAACTGGCAGTGCCGCAGCAGGTGAAGTCTTTGGCACTGTTTTTTTTTTTTGCAATTTGCAATTTCCTGACACATGGTTTCTGATAAAACTCAATCCTATTTAATACTCATATATTTGTACCATGGAATAAAATATGCAGAATTTAGGATAAGTGATGTGCAGGATGCTTAGTGCTAATACCTGCATACTGTGGCTCAATATTCTAGGCACTCAGCCTGGAAGGCTTCTACCTCTGCTGCCACTGAAAGTGTACCAAAGTGTTTATTTTTTCATTTTAAAAGGTGTTGCGCAATCCCCGTCATCAAATTTAATAAATCATAACCTAAATATATCTCAGGTTATGGGTATATGGTGTTAATGGAGTAGATGGGAGAGTCTATCCAAGACAGAGCAGGCTTGCGAATGGCCAAGCTGAAGCATGCATCACACGTTGGACCTGCCAGGGAAAATAAAGTTCACCAGATCACAGTTCACCCTGGCCCTGTATGTAATCAGTCAATGGTGGGGCCTGTCTGTCAAACCCCTGACAGCTGCCCGTGCTGTTAAATGTGCAGAGATCAGTGGTCATCAGAGCCCTTCGTGTGACAGCTTCTAAACGAGGACTTTAAATTAGTTCCATGGGTGGTGGAGCATTTCGCTTGAGGTCCACTCTGTGCAAACACGCACACACACAGACACACACACACACACACACCCCAGAAACCTCTATTTCCATCGCCACCTTGAGTTCCTCTGCTTCGTCTGCCACTGCCAACCAGACTCTGTAATTACATATCATTAATGGCTCTCTTCACCTGATATTCCAGTCTGTCTGACACAGTCCTCCTCCTGTCCCACTGTGAACCAGACACTCGGCTCACTGGAGATCCACAGTTATGTTCAGTATCAAAAAGACAATTGTCATGCAGTGAAATAATCTAGTGTGACTGATAATTACTACCTAACATCTTATGCTTTGTTAAACTACAAATCCGTCTCTACCAATTACATTTATAGTTATAAAGTTATGTTCTCAATGAATGTTATAAATCCAAAGTTTTTCTTCTTTGTCCTGTTTGTATTTTGTCCTCTTGCTATGCTCATCTTTTCTCCTCACCCCCCAACCAATCATCTGATGGTCACCCTTCCTGACCCACTTTGAGCCTGTCCTGCTTTAGAAAACAACCACACAAGTCATTTTTGCAGAAACCTTTTACGCCCAATACCTTCCTTTTAAAATAAAATTAAGCAACCTCTACCAGTCGTACATGAAAGGGCGTGTGTAGATTTCTGAGAATAGGGACTTAATGGCATTAGACGCCACAGGAAAAGCTTAAACATTAAATAAATTGACTGGTTCTTATATAGGGCTTTTTTTTTTTTTTTTACTGTACTTGAGCACTCAAAGCACTTTATACAACATGCTTCATTCACACCCATTCATACAACACTTCAGTATTTTACCCAAGGACATTCTGGCATGCAGACTGGAGCAGCCAGGTATCAAACCACCAACCTTCTGATTAGTAGATGACCTGCTTTACCTCCTGAGCTCCAGCCACATTAAACACTGACATGAACGACAACACTTATATAGGTTGTTTTAGAACAAACGACTGATACTGTCGTACAGATTTGATGTTAGTCTGCTTTATGGTTTGGTTTGGGTATCTACAACCCTTGGTTAAGGTTTAGGGTGGTGGGGGTGGGGGGGGGTATTTTAGTCTTGACTTGGTTAAATTTTGAAAAAGAAACATGATTTTGAACTTTAACACTGCTCAAAAAAGTATTTGTATGTATTTTCCATATATATAAGTATAGTTTAGTGTTATAGTTTAACATTTACTATTATATCCTCCATGCAGATGCAGTATTTTTTTTCAATTGATTACTCAATCATTGAGCAATCAGTGCAGAGAAGGCCAAAACAGCAGCTTAGTTAGTGGTTATTTTTCATGTTCTCTACAAGTACACCAAATATGGCTGTCGGAGGATTTGGATCAATAGATATGCCACGTACTATACATTTGAAATAGTATCAAAAGGGCATGTTTAAAAATACTCCAGCCATAGCAAGTACCAAAACACATGACTGTAGCCAAAGGGCTTTTGCTGGCTAACCAAACATGGGACTCTCATATCCCAGTGTCTCATCCACAAGCCCACCTCCCAGCAATTTCAAGAAATCAGTCATACACACTATCGCCAAGGCAGGAGTTGCAAGACAGAGTTTTGAGGAAACAGAGTTATAAAATCGTGTGCACTGCAAAGGAATCTACAATACTACATCTTTACGTGGCTTAAACTACAAACTGATGTCAGGGTTGTTTCTATGATCGCCTTTGGATTTATAATTCATTTGATTGTTGGGTTATGGACATGAGAGGGCATGTTTCTTGTTCTCTGGTCTCTCCTGAGAAATAGATCTTGAGGAGATGCTAAAATAAGGACGGATGGAAGAGTAGTATTTATTCCTCTTCTGTGTCTGCACAAATGCAATGTGAAGACACAGAAGAGGGAAAAAAACTACTCTTCTATCCCCAGCCTAAAAGAACATCTTTTTTCTGTGACAACCCAACAAGACAATCTTAAAAATGAATGCCCCCCTCACCATTAATCCTGTGCAAATTTCTTTAAAATCTAACCCCGAGTGGTCTCTATAATCTAGGATTACATCGGGTAGAAAAGGAAAAAAGAGGCAATCAATCTTCTTTAAAGGTTTTAATCCTTTATGAAATAGACTGGATTATTTCCTTGGGTTAGGCTTTATGGCCAGGATTTAATTCCCTTGAGTTTCAGTGCCAGCTCTATGCATTTCCCCTCTCTCCACGGCTCCCTCCAGCTCTCCGCCAGGGGATCCTTGATTTATAGATATCATTTGACCTGTTAAGGCAACAGTCTGCCAAAAGTCCAAGATTAAGTGCCAATGTCTGAGCTGACAGGGGTTCCTGCTGCTAATTTTACATGATCTATGGGGCTAATACCTGTTCTCCATCCGCCCCTCTACGTTCTGTAGGGGGTCAGTAAAAAACTGCCTTCACTTCGAAACATCAAGCAATTATTAGAGCCAGTTTTGGCACTCCAGAACCTAGAAAGAGTATTTCAGTAAATGTTACAAATGCCCTCCAAGAACGACTTTGCTGAGGAATATAGCAGGTGTACCTCCTCCACAGTTTCAAAGTGTCTCCTAGCTGCAGATTCTTCAAACTGTCCTCATACATTTCTGTGCACTGCCAACGTGTATCCACTGAAATACAGTGGGAGTGTTTGGGGTACAGAGGAGAATAACTGTGTCCCGTGCTTAAATAGCTTTCTCCTTCTAAATCTAAAAAATTAATACAGAATACACTGTACTGAGTCAACAGCGTTGTCTTATTTTTAAGTGCTTCCATAAATGCAGATGAGAAATGCAGCCAAACTCAGTGAACGTTATTATCTGTGACCCTCACTGTTGCAAAAAAAAAATCACAATTGGAAGTCACCTTTTTAAGGGTGTTTTAAGAAGATTGTAACAAACAATATTGCAATTGAAGCTTTACAAGGTAGCTGGCGGCAATTAATTCCACCTTTGCCCAAATTATGCAATTATTCACTAGGTGTGAAAGCTAAATAAACACAAATGAATTTGCAGAATCTCTAGGCAAGTGAAACAATTTTTGGTAACAAAGTCTCCTGATTTTCATTTGCAGTCTGCTTGTAGTCAAAGCACTACTGACGTATCCCATATGAGCAGGGTTATGTGGCATGCAGGTAAAATGTTCTGGGTCTGCAGGCTAAGTGTACAGTTTCTTTAAACGGCTTTAATTTCAGTAATTTTACTAGGAATGCTCAAAACACCCGACTTGTTCTGATTTCTTGAAAAAATAAAAACAGGATCAGTGAATTCTCTGAATGCTAATCAAAATTTTTGTTATTCACAAAAATGTGATTGATGAGTTTATACACACTCTTTTTATTCAACCTAGTATTATACAAACATAAGCTGCACTGATGATGACCGTGAGGTTTGGATGTGCCATGTTCAAGTGGAAGCTCAGATGAGGTTGCTCTAAGAACTCAGCAGGAACTCCAGTTTCCTCTGTTATTCCTCTGTTCTCTCTCCTCCTCTCTGCAGATTAATTAAGCACGTCATGCAGCCTCGGGATAAGAGTACATTTTTATCTCAAGTTTTTTAACTTGGGTGCAGTTACATCTTTGCCACAATTTCCAACCCTGGGCAATTTTGCAATGATTTGCATCCATTTGTTTTTGCACTGACATTTTCGCCTGTAAAATTGGTTCTATGTTCAGTTTGAACACGCATTTAGCCCTCCCGGCTATGCCTTCCTATCTTGCATCCTTCGAAGAAAAAGACAACCACATAAAACGATGAGAAATGAGGATGTATATGATTGACAAATTATCCGCTGGCACGCAGCATGCATTGAATTGCATGCGTAAATGACTAGTCTCCTGTCCCCTCAATATTATCCACCGTTCTCTGATCTCCTTATAATAATTCAACAAGCAGCACCACAACAAAGTCTCCTTGTTCTAAATAACATTGTTTTGTCATAAATGAGTCTCAAAAGAATGGAATAACAGAGAGAAACTCTGAGCCAGAACAAAGTTGAGCAAAACACTGTTGAGACCTTGTGGCAAAATTTGATAATTTGCACAGCTGACAAATTAACAGAAATAAATTGCTTCCAGCTGGTTTAAATGAGACTATATTTAAATTCCCTCTGCGGGAAGTCTAAGAGTATTTTCACACCTGGTTCATTTCACACTGTTTAGGTCCACGAACTTTAACAGCACAGATCTTCAAGGAAATGAATGAAATAATAAAATGATAACGCAGATGGTTTTTAAAAGCTGTTATCATAATTAACAAAAATAACCACCTGTATCACTCATTAACAATAGAGACTAAAATACAAAATAAAAAAAGTCCTGTGGACATTCCTGGTTCCAGTAAGATGACAGAAAAGCATGGAGCATGATAGCAGCAAGCAGCACACTTAAGATGATAGTAAAGAGAGCTTTTTAAAAATATCATAAATATTATTTTTAGTAGTAATCACTAAGACACAAAAAAAAATCAACTTTTTTTCAGCAATTGAGAATAATGTATTAAAATCATAATTTTACCCCCATTTGTGGGGTCATGGGGACCCTATAGAGAATCAAACTCAGTGAATCTATTTTTACAAGTTCATACAAGGTCACAGAAAAAGATATCATACATTTATCACAAGTAAACTGTATCTGTACAAAAAAAATCTACATATTTGCTGTTTATAGTAAAAATGCATCAGTCGTGACAAAGATTTTTCTAAAGGGTTGATGCTGAATTCATTTCACAATCACTACCAGAAAAAAATTACTAGAATCATTTTGATAATTTTAATAAATAATTTTCAATTGATCTAATGCACACTGATCACAGTGGCTCAAGCGGCATCAAATTACATTCATATTCAGTGTATTATTATCATCAATAATTATGGGAACTTTGAGAAAAGGTACTCAACAGTTTTTCTGCAATTAAGCAAAATGTGTGAAAATTCGCTATTTTTGGCACATTGGCAGGGTGGGGGACTCCCTCAGTGTGATTCAAGCTGAATCAAACACAGATAACCCTCGACTACCATTTGCTGATGAATTAGCCTTTTTAAAAAAACAAGAAGACTTGCATGTATTTGCAAACAATGACCAGAGGATGAAACTGAAGTCTTTGTCCTGATATCAGCTGGCTATAAAGGAAATCCTGAAAAATCTGCAGTTGCCTCCAGAGGCTAAGTCAGCTGATGGCTTCAAAGACTCACTTTACTGAGCCGGAACTACTGATTATCCACAAAGTGCATACCATACAAGAGTTTTAGATTGTAACAAACTTTTGCAATTACTTTACAAAGAGAGAGATAGTGAGAACCACCAACGCTAAATGCAGAACCAGAAGAGCTGTACTAGTTTCCATGAGTACCAATACATTTACACCTCACCAAAATAAAATTTGTCTCCAAAAAGAGTTTAAAGAAGAAGCACTGAGGGGATTTTGTATACTGGTAGATGTCTTAAAGGTATTACACACAGAGGTGATTCGCATTTCCACTCATTATACATACATTTAGGGATCACTAGAAACCGCTGCATTAAACACGGTGCAGTACTGAGGGAAAAAAATTAAATGTAATCTTTCCCCTTTGTCTCATCTTCAGAGATATTACTCACACCTACAACTAAAATTGCGCTATAAAAATCACACAAAAAATTGCCCTGGTTACACATTAATAGAAACTTGGATGAATCATACATAATATTTTTGCTTGATAACAACTTCCTCTGTTCCTGTGGGCTGCTGTGTAGTCTTTCTGAAATATGTGGTCAGGCCAGTGTGAGTAAATATAATCAAAACTGCTATTTTATAAACAGTGAAAATATTCAACTCATCTCTGATTTCCCCAAGTCTTAGAGGCAAATCCACATGTTTACAAAAGGCTTTGTAAAATATGATTCTGTGTGATGTTTGTAACCATTTTTTAAAATTCTGACAACAAAGTATTAATTTTCAACTCAGGCCAAGAAGCCTTCTATCAAAACAGCAGGGACAGCAACTGCCATACATCTTGAATCACCACTTAACTGTCAAATCCCATCACAGAAGCACAAAAGCTTGTTTTTTTTTAAATTATTAAAAGGCTTGAATAAATGAAATATTTTATTTAAAGACTACAAGCGGTAATATTCTACATTTATTTTTACTGTAACCAGACCAAAACTAACACTGAATAAGCAGTAGTTCCTGTTTAGCCTAACATACAGTTGTTTAATCCCCAGCCACAAAAATGTTTTAGGCCTCAGTCACACAGGCCGACAGACTGATTGGTGACCCTCTGGCAAACACTGGTTGCTAACAAAAAATGTGTATTCCCCAACCTGTTGGCAAGTGCTTGCTGGAATAAAGGCATAACTTTTACTTTTAAAGTAAATGATCTCTGTTTCTGGTTTGTATCACACTGTTCAAGTTTTAGCAAGTAGTTTTCAAGTGTTTGCAGACAAATCGGCATCATCTGTGCAAGTGGGTGACCCCAGCAATCTGCTATCCTTCGGTGCAGCACCTTTGTGACTCCGCAGCAGGTGGTAACCTCCAGCAACCACTTGCCGATCGATTGGGTCACTGATTGTTCGCTAGGCCTGTGTGACTGAGGCTTTATGTGCCTGAAGAAATGTATGTATGAGGTTGTGTTTTTCAGCTTCAAGAGCACCTTATGCTTTCTGTGGTTCAGTAAGTGTAACAAAATGGCAAAAAACAGTCCCCAACAAATGCATAGTTTATTGATGTTTGAATAACATTATCTAAAAACACAGAATCTCTTCATACTTAGAGTGATTTAGCAGATTATTGCATTTTTACTGAGTTCAAATGACCCGAAGGAAAGGGTTAAAGGGAAGGGGCTTTTGTGTTAAGTTTAAGTGAACTACACTTGTGTTTCAATATGAAACCCTGTGTGCATTAATTTTGTGCTGCTGCCACTTCTTTCGTGGTCTACAAACTTACCATCCAAATGAATTCATCTCCACGATATATAGCACACATTTTAGTTAAATGCTCATTTCATTGCTGCCTGAGGATTACAGAAATACAGCCTACAGCAAATTAATGAAGAATTCAGTCTGATTAAGCACCAGTCTTACGCAAATAATCTGTCACTGTGGTATATTTATGAGTAATCACGATTTATTTAAACTGTCACAAAAGAGCGAATGCATATGAAGCATAAAATAGTAATACACATTTTAGTGTGTTTTACGGCATTTCACAAGGCGCCAAGCGGAAAGATAGATAAGAAAGGCATTATTTATTCTGTGGCCATCCCATGATAATAGCACGTTAGACAAACACTGAGGCCTTATGTTAATGGCTTGCTGTAAAGCCATTAAAATCTTTTCATAACAACTGGGCTCGTGTTTCTGAAAATCCAGTAGGACTATCTCTAAAGAGCATATTGGAGAAAAGCTGTCACACAGTGGGACCACAGGGAGTGCCTGCGAACTGTTTAAGTAGGTCCGTATTATGCTGCCGTATCCAATTTATAAAGATGGCTATAGAGCAGCTGATCCATCTCTGCCACAACAATTCCCATCAGTCTTCACACACAGAAACACATATACTTTTCTTTATAACAATCCACACCCACACGCAGAGGACCTCAAACGCAGCGTTGAATGTGTGCTGGGAGGTTAAAGTTCTGTCTTTCAGCCTTAATTTAAATGAAGTTTAGATCAGTATTGGCAACATTGATCTAAACACTGTTGGAACTGTAACCCTATTTATTCCAAACTAATTGGATGATTGGCTGCTCAAATGCTTCCATGTCATCATTACTTTGTGTATAAAGGAGCTGAGCAATAGGTTTAGAGTTGATTCGAGGTGTGACATTTGTATTTGTGAGTAATTTGCCACTGTCTGTCACCATGACGACCGTGAAGAAAGAGGGTTTAAAATCAGAAAACACATTAGAGCCAGTTTCTAGCGATTTCTACAGCAAATGATCTGAAATCAAGTGTTTTAAGGATACACTTGTTAGCTAGACCAGGGTCAGATAACCAGGGTAGTGGATGGTAGAAAATTGTGAAGAAAAAAACTACTCTCCAACTATTCTGCCATTAAGAGCAATTTACTCCAGCGTGAACAGAGGGCTAGCCGCAAGGTGTTTAATCCCGGCAAGCTTCAAGAATGGAAGCAAAAAGTTTTTTAAAGTACTAAAAGAAACTTTTGGAACAAGATGATTTAAGTACATGTTCAAGTGCAATGAAAAAGATGGCAGAGTGATACACAAAAGGTAAAGCTGGAGTTTTGAGATCTTCCTTCTGTCAAACTTTCTGACTTTTCTGGTCTTGGCTTTTCCATACAGAAGTGGTTCACATGCTGTTTATCGATTACTTATGCAGGCAACAGCAGAATGAATAAAGAAGAATCTTTATAGAAGAGCAAACACAAATTCGAACTATTGTTTGCAAAAAAAACTCTAATTTTATTGTTTATTCTGCCTATGAAGTCAAACCAGCTTCTGAAGAGTGTTTATAGTGCGAGGTGGTATTCCAAATATGCCTCCAGGACAGAAAACAACTGCATTATATTGCTAATACAACTTCAGCTCTTTGCAAGCATCTGCACTGACAGCATGCTAACACAAAGCTAGCCAGAAACCAAGAGTGAGGCTACAACTGAGTATATGTTGACCCCAGCCCGGCATGATCTTCAACAAGCAGCAAAGGCAGTGATGAGCAGCCAGGCTTGCAGCATTGCTCCTTCCATTTCTACCTGTACATGTTTTAACAGTAGAATCATTGTGGCATTTACTTTGAAGTCTCTTTGGGCTCGTTTTCAACTTTGCTTCATGTTGTCAGCTTTGTGTTCACATGTAAACACTAAAAGAAAGACTGTCCTCATTAGCATTCTTTGTTTGATTTTTAGTTGGTTTATAGGTTACATTTCATCCTAAATGTATACTTTTTAATATTTCGAATCTTTAGTTATTAGTCCAGTCCTTATTTGTATTAAGAGTTATTTTGCTCACTTATTTTCTGTTTCCATCTCCAGTGTCAGTTCCCATATATTAAATGTACTGTCTGTTTTTCCCTGTTTATTGATTTTACTTCCTGCATTATTTTTATTTTATTTATACTTGTCTTCTTTAGTTGTGTCCAAATTATGGGGGTTGCATCCTTCGAAGGACCCGGCCTACGTAGACCGGGCCCTTCGAAGCCCGCGAAGGCCAGGAAGTGAGCAGCTGTGAAACTGGACGGTCTAGCCTTCATATCTGCCTCACCTGCCCTTATCTCAAGAAATTGCGAAGCTGTTAAAATTGGGCCAGAACTTTTTCTCCTTCTTTTTGGTTTATTTAACGCCAGCTTTAATTAACAACAACAACAAAAAAAAAAGGTGTTAAAGCAAGTACAACACATTTCTACATCAAGGACTAAAGATGAGCAAATGATTCATTTCCAAATATACTGACAGCTCTCTAGTAAGACATTAAAGTTAGATATGTTTAACTTAGACTCAGCAGCAAATGCCAGTGGGGGTTTGAAAACGATGTGCCGGGAGTCGTGCGTTCTCTCCGGGTACAGCGAGCCTCAACCACCCGGTCAGCTGACAGCTGGTGAGGCGGGTTAGCTGTTAGAGCAGGGAATTGACATCTCTGAAAACATCGGCGCACTTTCGCAATTAAGCGATATCTTGATAAATCAAGAAGATATTTGAGGCTAGCACATCTACGTTCTCGCCTGAAAACATCTTAAAAAGTTTATTTTGTGTCATATTTCAAACTTTTTGGCCGCTCTCTTCTGCCATTGCTGCGTTTGAGATTTGCAGCACAATGAATCATGGGATATGGTGGGCCACAAAGGATACACCGGACCATCCTTCAAATCTGGAGAAAAGAATGACACATCTGTGGGCCGCATTGGAGGAGCCTTCAAATTTGGACAGCCTTCATCGCCTCACTGTGACATAATGTGGCCTTGGAAGGATGCAGCCCTTGAATTTGTGTCTTGTTTTTAGCCTCACTTCCCCTGTCCCATTACTGTGATTGTATGCACCTATGTGTTTTCCCCAGCAGTGCTGATTTCCCCTAATTAGCCATCTGTGTATTTATAGTGCTGTCTTCCTTTTGTTCCTTGTCCAAGTGTCTGTGATCCTCCCCTGTGTATTTTTGCCTTGTTTTTTGGACAGTAAATAGTCTCAATAAATAGGTTCACTTTTTGTTAAATCCAATCTGCCTCCTGAGTCTGGATTTGGGTCCTAAATCCCTGCCATATACCATGTGTGGTGTTTTCTAGGTAAAGGCTTTCCAGTTTTGGGGAATTTGCACTTTTTGTTGCTCTGATGGACCTGCACAGCCCACTTATATCATCCCCTGACTTGAAAGCTTCACCCCTTTGCCTGATTTTCATGCATACATCTGCATTAAACCAGGACTTTTGATTTGGGAAGACACAAACAGTTCTGGTGGGGATGCAAATAGAAGTACTCACAATTATCATACGGTCTCTGTATAATAATGAATACTGTCTGTTATCTCTCTAAAGATGTGCATGTCTATAATATGTAAGCAGCTCTGCAGATTTGCCAGTTCACTTTCAGTGCAGGTGTTAATGGTTCTCACTGTGACTTCAATGGTCTTCAGCTCTTTGGTGCAAGTGGGTTTTAGCAGGATTTCCATGTGGTCAGATTTACCATAATGGGATTTGGGTTCACCAGTGTATGCCTTCCTGATATTACTGTATTAGTGATACCATGTATTGTTTCCCCTGGTGGTAAAATTCACAAACTGATACAGTTGTGGAATGCTTTCTCAGAGATTTCAGTGCTTAAAATCTCCTGGGATGATGAGAGCACAATCCGGATATGTGTTTACTGATCATGTGGTGCAGTTGGTTCAGTGTGGCCTCCTCCTTAGCAGAGGGGGAAATGTAAACAACACTCACAACAATGCACTGCAGTTCTCTGGGTAAATAAAACGATCTGCACTTTAACATCAAGTATTCCACATCCAGGGATCCCTAACGTGAAATAACCTTACAGTCAGTGCACCAGTACTGCTTCACATGGATGGCTGTTCCTGCGCCTTCACTCTTGCTGCTCTCCTCCGCGTTGTGGTCAGCTCTGTGTACAGTACACAAAAGGTAATGTATTGCTTTTGCTGCACTGACATTGGATGTTGTGAAAAAAGTTTAGAGAGATATTTCTGAAGCTGCTAAAGCTGCTGTTGTGTAGCTGAAGGGTTTGCACCGCATTACATGTTTGTACACCAGAACTCATAACTGGAGAAATCACTATATAGAGTCAAAGTTTGTCTGCAGCCTGTTGGCTTATAGTGTTAACAGTGATAGCTTAAGTATGAATGAGAGTGGAGGGTGTGAGAGAAAATGAGGAGCCCAGCTAGTTACTCTTGGACCTGATATCTCAGCGATGGAGACAGATTTCCACACAAAATCCACATTGAGCCTTGCTGGCTTGGGATCCCTTTGATATGAGAATAGGGCTAATCCCTCTAGTTCTAGCTGCTGCCATGTCTTCATCCTCCAAACCAGGTGCCCTTTCATTAACCTTTGACTCGTACTGGCACTGCGTTTGAAGAGGCTGGTATTAAATGAGCTTATCCTAGATTGCTGCTTCTGCAGCAGCAAGAGGACTTGCTTTGTTTCTCACAGGTCTGTTAAGGTGCTGAATAGTACAGCAGTACCATTATGTAACACTCAGTTGCCAGCTGGTCCAGGCTGCACTCCATTGCAACCTCTGCAGCAGGGCAACACGCTGTGAAACTCAAATAACATGTAAGAAAAATCAGAGGAATACAACTCTTTTAACAACTGTCACGACCCTAGCTAAATTCCTGACGTTTTATTTGCTGCTAACTACGACAAAAACCAGCCCCTTGTAGAAGAATTTCAGCTTTAAATGATGTTTCTGTTCTTTTCTTTTACTGTTTCAAAACATTTATAAAATTAATTTTCTTTACAGCATAATTAAAGCCATTGTTAATAAGTATTGAAAAGATTCAATAGGACTTTGTCACCGTCTCCACAAAAGAGCTGCATAATGAAAATTATGCAGTATTATATTGAACAAGACAGAAAATATTTTTGCCAGCTGTCTGTTTAGGCACTAAAAACAGACTAAAAAAAATCACGTACCTTTGCATTTTCAGAATGTTGGGACTGAAAGGTATTATAAATATTGGTTCTGGTGACATCCCTAAGCTGCATCCATAAACTGGCACTGACATAGATACCTGCTAATTAAAGCTAGGTAACATAGAAATAAAAAAAAAAATGAATACTTTCAAAAACTAGGGCACAGAACTGTGGCTGTTAGTGGAGTTAACTGCCTTATTATGAGTGTCAGATAAATCCATTAAAAATGTATGACATCTTACAGCAACAGGTGTGTCCGCATCCACCTCCCAGCCAAAGCTCCTCCTAGCTTTGACACGTACGAGTTGTCATGAATAGGCAAATAAGCTATTTGGACCAAAACTATTTTTGGTACAAATTTGTAAAGTTGGGCATTTTAGGAGCATGTGGGGACTGATTCATTTTTGGAGTAAACTTCAAGTGGCCTTTCGTGGAACTGCATGTTTGGCACTTTCACTTTGGCTTCATTAGCAATTGAATATTATATATGGTACAAGGAATAAACCCTCTTATGGTCAGAAACTGTATCATATTAAATACACAGAGCTTAATTATCTCTTTAATTATTAGACCAGTGTTTTAGATGATTCCCAAAGTATGGGGCACACCCCCTAATTGGACCTAATGGGACGATTTACCATATGACCCCATGCTGTACAGGACGGATAACTGAATACAGGGCATTTAAAGTTCAGACTGAAATATTTCATGATGTCATCTGTAGCATTTGCAGCCGCTTTGCCCGCTGTGTAACCCCAGACACTCAAAATACATGCAGGCTTTTTTCTTTGCTTCATCTTAGGTCAATGTAATCCCAACAATGTATTTATTGTTATGACAGGCAGTAGATTTAGTACTTTTACTATATGGTTAAAACACAGAGTCTGTCTGTTTGAATCTTTCTTGCATTCTGATGGACACAAATATGTGATGACATTTATTACAATCAGTGCAGTCATGCAGGAGATAATAAAATAATTTGACCAGAATTCTTTTTTTTCTTTTTTCTTTTTTTTTGGCTTGAATAATCTAAACAAACACTGAATAACATTTTTTTCCCACATGATTTTATGAAATGCTTTTTGAATTATTTCAAAAATGCCCAAAGACATTCTACATGATACAAGTGACCAGCATTAAGGACAGAACAGATTTCCTTCGTGTCACTTTTGCTGTAAGACAAAGTAGCAGAGGATGTATTTGCAATAAAATAGAATAGTCATGCATTGCAGGAAAATTATTACCTCAAGTGTTTTATTTTTTCCAGTCATTTGTTTTTATTCTGTTTTTAAACTCAACAATAAATCAGCAAACTGAAACTACAGCAGATGTGTATAATCAGCTATTTGCTTTGAAAAGGCAACTGGGTGGACATTGAGCACTGGTCCCTGAAATTACAATTTTGTTGTTCAATTATCCATGATACCACAGAGAGATACATCTTGGCCACAGTGGTCAGCCGCCTCCTGTGAGCGCTGCCTCTCTTTTGTATTTCTGCCGTTGGGAAGCATCTAATTGAGTGTAAGCGCTTTGTGAACGACACACATCAGAGAATATTTATACAGATACAGAGTGATGACTGGTTTTGCGTGAACTTCCTGCATGGTCAAGTGATTTATAACAGAGGGAATCGCCAGCTCAGCAATACAACAAACAGTAGAATTAGTAACCAGCTGTGCATGAAATTATGCTATTAAGATAATAAGATCATTCATTTCATTCCACTGTGGCAAACAGCACAAGGCCCGACTGCTGGATGGCATTTCTGATACAAGCCCGAGGACTTCAAGACCATTTTTTTTTCAGCAATTTTCCAGCTACAGATGAAGAAATAAAAAAACATCCAGATGTCTTTGATCTGCACAAGAGGATCAACCATTATTGTCACGAAAAGACCCAATTACATAACTGTATCCATAATGTTTCAAAGCTAAGAGAGCTAGCATCTTATTGCTATTACACCTTTGTAAAAGAGGAAATGTTGTATGCGTGACAATTATACCTGGATGAACCAGTCAGAATCAAGCTTGTACATTAGATGTGAGTGTACCATATAAGGCTTATAGGACACCTATTTTCAGGTGAGGATTTTTTTTAAAGAGAAACAAAAAGTCCTAATACATATAAAAATGAAAATGAGTCTCTTGTGACATCACCCATTTGCGGTAGGGTCAACTTGTCAAATGTTAAATTGAAGTAAATACAATCAGTCCTATTGCATTCATCTGATCATCTGATTTCAAAATGATTGCCACCACCAGAAAAGTATGGACTCGTGTTGCGCCTCCCTTTCAAACTGAATGCTAACTGAGCATACTTGTATCAGTAAATTAGTACTGTAAAGTCTGCAACACTTGTAACAAGATCGCAATCGCTTCAGCTACAAGTAACAGCACTCAGTCTTTCTCAGAGACAGATGAGCTCCTTTTTTCACAGCAGAATTCAATAAGAGAAGCCTGATCTACCCAGAGGCAATTCTGTACTCAACTTAACACAGTCTCAGTGTCGCTGTGTCAGTCTCTGAAAAGTGTGTTTATGAAAGTGTTTTACCAAGATTGGTGATGCATTATAATTTTGTAATCACACAGATTACGGATGAAGAAAATATTGATTGATGACCGAAGTGCTCAAATGTGTTTTTACACATACCAAGCACTTGTCATAGATTCCACAGCATGTTAGAACATTTTCTTTGAGGTTCCTCTACATGCTGGCATGACAATATTGCATTATTTTTGTGTGCATAATTTGTTTGCTGTAAGTTTGTGCTAACAATCCTACACATCCAAAAGGTGTTCACACCAGACACAGATGTGAGGTTCCATTTATTAAAATGTGATTATGTACATTAGCTTCTACTCTCATGGCTATTACTTTGCAGCTTTTTAAATCATGATAATAAACTGAACCTAAGAAACCTTCCTCAAGCAAGAATCCCACTTGTAACCTGCAATCTCAAATTAACTTAAAATGATGATGACTGCTTTTTGATTTCCCCTTATAGGATTCCATAGGTGAGGGTTTAGCCAAGAACAGCCATGGATCAAAGAAAGAAAGTAAACCTTTTTGAAGACAAGGTCAAAGTAAATATAGAGGTGATCATCACAAATTATTTAGTAGACTAAACTGTTGGTTAACAAAGAAAACCTTGATTGATTGGTTTTCAAAGGTCTAAAAGTGCCAGAAAATATTCCTCACACCATTCTTCCACAACCACTAACCTTGATTGCTTGCACAAGGCAGGTTGGATCTATGGATTCACACTGATTTTGAGCCCATCTGCATCCTCAGCAGGAATCAATATTCCTCAGTCCAGGCTGCATTTTTCCAGTTTTCAACTATCTAGTTTTGGTGAGCCTGTGCTCACCGCAGCCTCATATTTCTGTGCTCGTTATCCATTGTAACCCAGCCACCTTAAGCAAGGTGCATACATGTGGAAAACAGACAAATGGTGCTCTCTCGTTTTTCTTTTTACCATTTCACTGTCTCCGTCTCTCCTCTCATGTCTCTTGTGGCACCAACAGATACAGCACTGTAGCAGCTTGTAACTGACACCTGCACCTGTCCATCACCGCTCCATTGCTTGGACTCAGCTTCAAGCTTCTGCCCAAAGGCTGGATCCACCCATCATCTCCTGGCAAGAGGGAACTAAAAGGTTTTTTCTTTGTTTAGTTTTCCTGTTTTTTAAAAATATATTTTAACCTGATAAATGTGTACCATGTTTTTTTTTTAACGTATTATGATCTCCGTGTTGAACATCTCACAACTACATTGGAAAATTAGCTGTTTGGCCAATTGATGATTTATTCACATCACTCTCAATGTGAAAGAAGCCATTAAAATAGCACTGTCTGGCAAAATAAAGCAAATAGCAAATGAAAACACAGAAGTCACTTTATTCTTAGATAATAACACCTAACCAAGATGCGGAGTAGATGTATTTCATTGTCCACGAAAGATTGTCCTGGAATAACAGCATCTTCACCGTGTCTTCCATCTACTCCTCCATCCCTGCCAAAAACCTTCTTGAATACTCAGGCTAGGTTTCAACACAGCGTCATCATCAAGATGAGTGACAATTTGGGGGCATACATGAATCCAAGTGGATGAAGGTGGGCCTGCCTCGGTGACTCAAGTCAAAATATTGCATTATAACTTCAAGTTAATGACTAATGCATCAACAGTAATGTCCTTTGGGTATACATTATAAAGTGTGATGGTGTGCTTTCAGTGCGGTTCATTTTGCTTTTGGCGTTTCTTTTTCTTTTTTCATACCTGTTTTCTTTTATAGCATCTCTTCAAGTTTCTCGGGGGGAAAGCAATATTGTGATTTGTGATATGCATGCGTGTGTGTCTGTGTGTGCTGCAGTCAAACAAAAATCTCATAACATCCAAACAAAATACAGATATTATGATATAGCAACTTGCCTGAAAATATTTTGCAAGTATAAAATAATAGAAAATATTTTACACAATTAAATTTCTAGATGCAAAAGGATAGCTTTAGGCTGTTAATATAAAAGCTGAACATTTAGCTAAAAACTCCAACAACTATATTCACCAGATTACTTCCCTCCTCAGATTTACAGCTGCACTGACACTCAGTAGTCTACCTGTTTTAAGGAGAACTGATAATCTTGGAAATTAGAAGGCATTTCTATTTGCACCAAATTCCTTGTTCATCCTCGAGGAGGGGTCCAAAAGCCTACTGTTTTGACAGGCCAAAGCACTGCCGAGACATAAGCTCGCTTCCTTTTTGGCGGCTTTGCCATCAAATTCGATTAATTGTTGCAGGTAAATGCTTCAGCAAACCAAAATGAAATGTGATACCTTTTGTGAGGCTTCCTCTGAAGATCATATATACCAAGTTATGTGAAAATTGGATGAAATTTGCTACCTGTGAAAAATTTTGTTCATTTTGTTGTATAAAATCCAATATTGTGGTTAAATCAATTCAGTCAACATCAAAATTGATCAGGCTCAAGACCTCTGACAGTATTAGCAAGCACACAAATTTCATTGTAAATCTGACCACATGAGCAGTTAGTGCACAAAATTATTGCTCTTCCTTCTGAAGGGGTCCCAAGTTTGGTTTTAATAGGTTAAAATGTTGCTGACATATGAGCTCAGTTCCCGTTTGGCAACGTTGCCACTGATTTTGATTGGCTCTCATGAGCAAGTGCTTTGAGTCAATTTTGGTGAACACTGGACAAACTTTGTGACCTGTGGACACGTTTGAAGGATTTCCATAAAATCCAATATGGCAGAAAATGACATGATCGGGTGCATTGAACTCCGATAGGTCCAAAGACTCCAACTGTACCACACGGGTCACATGTTATGGTCTCAAATGCAAGTCCAACTTTGTCCCCATGGTGGCGCTAGAGTGCTCAAGCTAGTGGCACATAACTTGGTGAAAATGATAATGACACTGTCCTAAGGAAGTGTTCCAAATTTCACAACTTTCGATCAGACAATTATATGGTCTGTCCCATTGGAGAGGAAAAAAGTTGATGATGATGATGATATATATATATAATAATAAATAATAATAATTAAAAAAAAAACTTATGTAATATGCTCAGCCTCCAGTTATACCACATATTATTCCAGGAGGTACTAGTCAGAGTCAAGCTGTGATGTTCAGAATATATTTATGTTTTACAGCCACTCCTCCTCTAGTTACTATGCACACACAAGGGAAAAGGATATTGTGTGTCACATGATGATACCAGAAATTAAAATAATAAGTCCAACAGCTATGTTGTCATAAGCCACTCATGTGGGCTTGGTTCAAATGACTCTGAAACAGCATCACGGTAATGAAACAAAATAACCTCAATAAAAAATAACTGCACATCTTAAAAATAAACCTGTTGCAAATTATGAAAGGAGCTTGTTCAAGATGAAATCAGGTGTTACTTTTACATAAGCACTGTTTATATTACTCTACAATAGCATCAGATTGTGCAAAGCTACAAAAGCAAACTATAAGTCTGGCTCTTAAAAGCTCAGTGAGCTATGTAGGAGGTGATCAATGTATTTTTTGACGAAGTATGCCCAGTACCTTGACATTTGATGAAAAAAAAATTGCAAACCCACTGCCAAAAGATCCATTTGAAAGTAGCAGAGTGGCACGCAGACATGCTTAATGTCTCAGGGGATTGGGAAACACTATTCATGCTCCATGGGATCGACATTTCTCCATTGCATCTACAGTAACAGTGTTGTGACTGAACATGCTAGAAAAAGTATGTTCATCTTGTCATTGAACAGTTTGCAACTAAAGAACATGACATGAACATCAAGCTAATGGGAGCTACACCTTATAAACAACAAGATGTTATGCTATAGTTGAAAGTCACACAAACATATATATGAGCAGTATATGGCCAGGTGAGGACTCTTCCCTCATTATGTCATGACCAACTAACCCTTTAACGCCAAGTGTATCATATTTGAGTTTTTTTAAAACTTCTACATCATCAGTTCAATGTTTTTTCCCTGAAAAAATAAATTGCACAATACATTTTTAAGCAAAAAAAAAAAAAAAAAAAGTTGCACGTAGCAAATCTGATCCAAATTAAAACTT
Source organism: Cichlasoma orientale (assembly GCA_034780415.1). Lineage (NCBI taxonomy): Eukaryota > Metazoa > Chordata > Actinopteri > Cichliformes > Cichlidae > Cichlasoma > Cichlasoma orientale. The sequence continues at coordinate 396,108 of JAVDPK010001828.1, read as the reverse complement.
GTACATGCAAATTAATATTTAATTTCTTTCATTTTTTTTATCATCAGGTTAAAAAAATTGGAATTTTCTGCCAGTTTTTCATGGTTCAGGATTTACAGGGTTAAGCAGATGAAGAAGGTAATTATTAGGCTGAAAACCAAAATAAAATTATCTAAGAGAAAGCAAGAAATTGCCAAATCAAGAAAACTGTACATTCTTAAAAAGAAGGAATGCACTGGACTGATCAGCAATAACAAAAGCTCCGGAAGACCACCAAAGACAACTAAAGTGGATGATTGTTTCCTTGGATTAAGAAAAACAGTATCATTGTTAAAGTCTACTAACCCTTTATGGGGTACTGATGGGAATACTTTTAAATTCAAAATTTCAACCTTAGTGTTATTGGAGGACATAAAACTTAATTACTTTCATGACTTTTTTTTAAAATGTTTCATTTTCATATAAAAAAAAAAAATCAAGGTCAGTAAGGTTTCATTTTTGTTTCCTTGCCCGTACCTGGTAAAAAAATAAATAAATTCAAGAAGTATATATATAAAAAATACAAAACCCAAAAAACACATAAGGAACATGTACTTTAGAACATTGTAACAGATTCATTACAACATTACTTTTTAGAACATACACATTATAACTTTATACAACATTAGGCCATTTCTTCATGATCACATGCTTCTTAACTTCACTGAGACACGGGATGGGCATCATATGAAGGATTAATGAATGGAAATACTGTATAGAGGGTTTACAACAGGGTGCAAAACAGTGGTTATTTTTACAATCACGAAGGCCAGATTAGACTTTGCCAGAAAACATCTCATAGAACCCGGACAAAAATTTCTGGAAAAAAAGAAATCTTTGGACAAATGAAGCCAAGTTTAACTTTTACCACAACAATGGAAGAGAAAAGTATGGAGAAGGAGAGAAACGGCTCAGGATCTCACACATACTACATTATTTGTGAAACACTGGCTTGTATGGCTGCCAGCAGAACTGGATCATTATGGCTGCCAATGGAACTGGGTCATTAATGTTAACTGATGATGTGCCTGCTGATAGAAGTAGTAGGATGATTTCTGAAGAGTATAGGGCTATACGCTCTGCTCAGAATCAGCCAAATGATGTAAAAGTGACTGGACAGCACTTCGCAGTGCAAATGAAGAATGACCAAAGCAAACTGCAAACGCCAGCCAAGAGTTTCACAAGAACCAGGATATTCTTCAGTGGCTAAGTAAGTCTGATCTCAACCTAATAGAGCATGCCTTTCAATTATTAAATACTAAACTGAAGTCAGAAAGATCTGGCAGAGCATTTCAAGGGAGGATGAAGTGCATGGGTTACAGACTTCAGACAGTCAATCACTGCAAAGGATTTTAAAAAATAATGCTATATTTGAAATTATGTTACCTTTCCAATTACCTTTGAGCCTCTGGAAACGGACCATCTGTAAACATGGATGTAATTCCTAAAGAGTTGGTGTAAATTTTTTATTAAAACCCTTGAATTAAAGCCAAAAGTCTGCACTTCAATCACATCTGAACTGTTATATTTAAAACCCACTGTGTACGGAGGCACAAATCACTAAATGCATCTCATTGTTCAAATATTTTTGCACCTGACTGTAGCTCAGAGCAACTCAATGAAAAAGATATGTATTAATTTGAACTAGTCCAAATTTAGTTTAAATTTCTAAATTTTGGAGTATGATCATGAACTAGTTCATTTCAGTCTGTGTAAGCTAAACCTGAAACTAGCTCTGCCGAAGTGTGAACAGTTACATCTGACTTTAAGTGAGGCATAAACCGAAATCAAGACAAGCTTCAAGACAATGGCTGAAAAGTAAGGGATTCAATTAAACATGAAACCACCATTTAAAACTTCCAGTGTATGAGGCCATTGGCAATATGACGAGAATGATTTATCAGACTAATTCAGGAATGATGAAATAAAGCAACATCCATGTCTTTCAGTGGAAACATTCACAGCTGTATCCAGTAGGGTGGAAGAGGGAGTCTTTAAAAAGTGAATTGTATTTTAATCTCTTTTGAAAATCTTTCCCTCTGGCAAAGAAATCCTCTCTCTGCTCTTCCCGATCATCTCTGCTTCACTGGGGCATATGATGGGAGAGGTTTCAGCAATGTCCCAAGGTACCCGATCTCTGAGAGATGACAGGCCACAAGTTCCATTTTTATTATGATTTATTCGAGCCAGCCAGTTTTCTGTAATGGAAATTCATTTGAATCAACACCTCTTTGCAGAGCCAGTCGGGAACCATACTGGCCATCTGTGAGCCGGGAGACGCTGAGAAGGGCCCTATTTGGCAAAATGAAAGAAACCGTTCTTAATGCAAACATTCACCAAGCATGAAGAAGTGAAAAAGGTCTGCTTTCCCATTTCAGTTTTGTGTGCTACTGTGTTTCCTTACCACCGTGTAGTAAGAAGTAGTACTGGAGTATATGTATGTATATATGTATGGTTTTCGTTTAGCTTTTCTATACTTCTGATCAATTTGAATAGTAATAGAAATCTAAGCATAACTATTTCTTTCACTTTTTATATATTTTTTTCTTTTTCCCCTTTAACGGAATGACATATTAGCTACACTACATTTCAAGAGAAAAAGCCATTGAAAGAGATTTGTGCAGTCAAATCATGGATCTCTTGGTTTTAAGACTAGCAAAAGGCTTGAAAGATACCACTGACACACAAGAGAATTATACCACTGGCACAACAATTTGCAACAAAATACATCCTAAAGTGAATTAAAATATTATTTTAGATACGTTTAAGTCAGTAAAAAAATCTTCAAATACTAATGCTAAAAGTCAATGTCGTGGCAGATTGCAGTGAAAGTCACAAAGTTGCAAACCATTCGACCTATTATTTTCATCACCAACAAGTTTATCCAAAATGTTATAGTTCAAAGAATGTACTTAATTTATAATTAATCTTTCTGTTTGCATCACATTAGTGCAGCACTATAAATTCTCATCAAGAATCTTCCAAAGCCTTCTTTATTTGATCAAGCGTTCCAAGCATTTTGTTTCAGCGGTAAATCTTAGCAACTCACTAAATAATTTTTCTCAAGAAAGAGAAGAAATTTCCCCTATTTTAATGTGGCTATTTAAAAAAATCTGTTTATGAAATGCATATAATTAAAGATAGTCATGAAAGTAAACTCAACTTAATTAAAGTAATTGATATGAATGTCAAAGGACATGCGAGTAGTTACACGGAGAGTTGGCTGGATCCAATTATTGGCATGTTTAAAAAATGAGTTTACTTGTTTGCACTGTAAATGGCAGCTACAGTAATCACGTCTTTACCCTCCCAAAATTTGGGGAGTTGTACATAGTGATTCCACTTTGAGGGTCATCAAATTAAGCACTGAAACTATTAAGGCTTATAACTTAAAATACACCATTACTCAATGTGAAATCACTTTAAAGTTTTAACTTTTTGAGTTGTGACAACAGTTTCGGTTTCTGAGGAGGCATTTTTAGGAAGCATTACATTGATTTTCTAGTCAGATCAAGCACATTCTTCATGATCAACTAAACTGAAGCTGATGATGCCACAGATCTGTAGACATTTTGCAGCTGTGCCCTGCAAAGAACATGTGCAGCAAGTAAAATTTATGTGCCAGAAAAAACCCACACAATGACTTATGCTCGATGCTGGTCTGAACTAAAAAGGATGGATGTTTGAAAATGTGATTACTTTAAATTTAACCACTCCGTCATGGCGACAGCTGCTTCATCCTCCTCTGCCTCCAGTTCTCCTACTCACCTACTGTAGTGTTTGCATCAGTCTGTGCTTTGCGTGTTTTAGTGAGGTGACTGTTACTGCGGGTCCCGTCACATCTCAACTGTCCACAAGTAACCCCCTTTTTAAGTTTAGTACATTTGCTCTTCTTAACCTTCAATTTTATATAAATGTAAAGGTGCAAAATCTATAAGGTTGCTCTTCTTAAAAGACCCAGATGGATAGATACTGGGGGGGTTAGGCTAACTGGTGATTCTAAATTGCCCATACGAGTGAATGGTTCTGTCTCTCTGTGCTCGCCCTGCGACAGGCCGGCGATCTGTACACGGTGTACCCTGCCTCTCGCCCATTGTGCACATTGTGGCTAAACCTCTAGTCTTTGTTGGGAAACTGATGTGAGACTAGCACGCTAGACAAGCTGCCACTGGCTCTACTTGCACTGGTCTGAGATCAGTAACTGTCTGCTCATTGTATGGAAACAGAGCTAGCGTTAGCTGTGATTTATCACCACCTTGCCCAACATGTGTGATGCAACAAAAAATGTTTAATAACTCCTTTGGCATGTTAGCAAGGAAAGCCTTAAAGATGGGGAGGGGATGTCAGCTCTCACCATATGCAGTTTAATAAAACAGCTTCAGATTAGCATCTCTGAGAAATAACTTGGTTCATTACATATACTAAATTGAACCAGGTGTTTTGTTAATACACCACCTTAATGTTTCATTAACTGTCAATATCTACCCCTGTAGATGGTGACAGTTAAACCATGTCACACAGTGGTCACGTCTTTTAGTTCAGCTGTGTTTTCTTTCAATATATGTAAATATATTTTAATATAATTTTTTAAATCAAGACATAAGCCTGTTTTTCTGAGCTGATTTAAAGTTGTTTTTTAGAGATGCATGGCCCTCCCAAGATAGCCACTACAAACATGTTACGTGTGTTTCAAACTTAAACATCTGCACCAAGAAAAAAAAGAAAAAAATTGTCTTTGTGTTTTTTATTTATTTGATGCAACAATAACAATACCTTTTTTTTAAATTCTAAAAAACAACCCCATTAAAAAACAAAACAAACAAAAAAAAAACAAAAAACAGGTCTCTACCAAATGGTTGAGATTTCACTTTATGGTAAAAGTCAGAATATATAACCAGATTAGTGATAATTTATTAAAATTCTTGGACTCTCTTAAACCTCTCAGCAAAAGCCATAAACTTTACTCAAATGTGTGTTAGTGCAACAGAACCACCTGTAACAGCAGGTTTTGGGTCATTAGATCCTCTTTATTTCTGGCGGTATTTTGCAGAGTACTGTTGTTGTGCATTCAAGCCAAGGAACATATTGTACTTGTGGGATTTACGCATCTACAAAGTCTTTGGACAGAGGACAGGACGTACCGTTCCTTCTGAAACGCATATCGTTGAGAGGAGGATGATAGTCAGCTTTAGATGCCGGCATGTTGACTTGCTTCAAAATTGTGGGCAACTGCAATCAAAACCTTTTAAGAGATATTGGTTTCTTGTTCAAAAGGGCACAGTCTCTTACAGACAGGCCAGCAGGCTGAGATGCAGAGGTCAAAGATGTTTCCAAACAAGGTAAAGTGCCATCACCTTGACCTTGCTGGGGTCTTGTACACGTGTACCAGCATGCCAGAAAGAGACAGAAAGAAAAACCCAAAAATGACAAACCATGCACTGTTGCAATGCTTGTATTATGTCAGTGTACTAATACACGCCATTTACCTTGCTGCAGTAATCTTTTACTCAGGCCTATTTTCTTACTCATTGTAATTGAGATTACCGGTTTTTCTGCTCAAATACACAATAAGTGCGCCTGTTTTAAAAACACTCTTAGTAAAAAACTGCTCAGCCGGACCTAAAAAGGCAGCCCAAATGTGGAGCCTGCGTTGTGCACTGTTCCAGGCCCTCAGGTGCTGTCTCTGTCTGTGTCCATGGAGTCTAGATTCAGTGTCAGCAGCAGTGAGACATCAGTGCTTAGGGCCGTCATAAGCTTCTCTGTAAATGTCAAGTGACAAAATGTGAACTCTAGGCAGCATAAAGAGGGACAAGCCTTTAAAGGATGACTTTGTGTAGATGTGACAAATGTATCATCACAGTGTCACTGAGTTCATCCATAATTCAGTGCTTGTGCTCTTGTTTGTGTGTGTGTATGTGTAAAGAACAAGAGTGTATGATACGCCAAGGAGGGGAGACATATGGAGTGAAACAAAGTGAGGCAGTGAGTAGAGTACAACCTGGACATCTTCCAGCCATTATGGAGGACATATTTTATACTTGGACTTTGGACACGTCACACTCTGACATTCTTCATCAGTTGATGTAAGACTACTCCAAGGTGTGCGTGCATGCATTTGTGCACTTTCTATCCGCTTGTCCAAAGAAAGATGAATATTAAGGACGATTTCTGCTCGCAAACTGATGATCTCCTGAGCGAGAGTCTGGCAGTGCGGCACACTATCATGTGCTCAACTGGGATGTCAATCACCCTGGCTGTGTAAGTTCACTGTGCTCGCTGGCTGTCAGTGAGATTCATTTTTGGGTCCTATTGCTGCCAAAGACGCTGCAGTACATCACAACAGACAGCGGCATTAGATTATAACAGAATACTGTGTTATTAATTACAGCAATTTTAATCTGTGATTCTTCTAAGCAGAGACAAAGAAAACAGGGCTTCTGAAAAAGCACAGAGCAAAGTATTTTTCAATAACTTCTCTTCAAAGAATATCAATTATAATTGCTCTATTTGATTGAGAGTCTGTGTATTCAGGCGTATAAGCTTTCGCCCACATAAGCTCCAAACTAAATTATATGTTCAATACACCAATAATAGATATCACTCTTTTTGACAGTTTATGCGGTTTAAGTGGCAGAGGATATGAAAAGCAAATGATAGAGAAATTTATGAATAAAACATTGGCATTTGGAAAACATATAGATAGGGTAGATATGTCTTATGTAAATATGCAAAACAAATATCATTCCAGGGTATATACATAAATGGAATCTTCTTTAAGACTGGGGAGCGAGAGGATATGCTTTGAGAATGGAAATCTCATTAGTTTGATATCAAATAAAAGCAGTCATCTGGAGGGAATGGCACCGACACTGCAGTGAGGGAACACAACACACAGAGGGAGAGTGGAATTTGTCTTTGAAGTCAATGGTATTTACAGAGGAAATTTTGGGCTATTTCAAGCCATGTTCATTCTGAAAAGGCAGTATGTGTACTCTTGCAAAATTTCCTTCTGAGGTGCTGGATAAGGTGGTAACACCATGCTCTTTTTTTTTAAAGCTTGGAATCTTCAGGCATCACGTTTTATTGTTTCTCTGTATCAAATTAGTTTGTCAGTTCTAACAATTATGAACCGTTCGCTCCACGTTTCAGTCGTCGTACGCTCGTTTTCTACATCAGCAACCGTGTAAAACACACTAGCGGGGAGGTGATTTACACTGCATCGTCCTACATGAAATATTAGTGTAAAAGCATGATTCCAAATGAGCGGCTGACTAATGACAACTCATGTATCAGCTGTCAGGTTTTTGTTTACCGCTGCAGGATCAGTCATCCCATCACAGCAACGGTCCAGTCTGTTGGGGATACGATCAAATAACATGCAATATTTTTTTTCTTTTTTTCTTTTTGACACACAATCATAATTAGGAATTGCATTTGCATGATGCTGATTTATATTTAATTGTCTCACAAACTACTTTACAACACGTCCCCACTGATGACAAAGCCATCTGACAAAGCCATCTGACACCACGGTTTAATGAGGTAAACCGTGGCGGTTAATCTCAACAAAAACATTTACGCATTCACGCACATTCATGCAAATGAGCAAATCAATAATTATGTCAAACAAAACAAGCGATCATCAAAGAAGTAACATTTTGAGTAGTCTGCCTTTGACCCATTTTAGACCACTAAGTAGCAATTAGGATGAAGTAAACACTTTTTTTTTAACAATAATATCTTACTTTCCTACACATAAAAGTCGTATTAGTTACAGACTAAAGACTGGATAGTTGGAGCCATTTTCTTTGTATCATAGTTCTCATAGTTGGTCATATGCCTAATCCATTTTATTTCTATAAACTGTATCATATGGTTCTCAGCAGAACACAGAAAAGAGATGAGCCATCACTTATATTGATTATTCCTCAGCACTGCAAATTTAACAGTTACAGCCTGCTGCTGCTGTGGTTGCTTCAGAACATGTATAGCTGTATAACATATTACTCAGCCAGCTAGAAACCTGACAAGGATCTAAATGATGAGAGCATCTATTTATTTATTAATCACAATGACTGTATACATTGAATTTCAATAAAAGGTTGGCTATCCATTTTTGAGACCACCACTACATCATAATCACAGTCATCACCACAACCAGCAGCCACCAGCGGCAGCCACATCATCCACCATGATATAATAAGCCCAAAATGGGGCATGTTGTCACGGCCCATGATAGATTCAGGGGGCAACGCTGAATGTTGATCAAGGTGACGCATGAAGGGGGCCCTGCTTGTCAGGGACCCGCCAGCATCCCCAAGCAATCTCTGCAGTCAGGAGATGGAAAGAGCACCACTCTGAAATCCATCATGTGCCACCTACAAACGCAGCATTGATAGAGAGGAGCTGGTGTCCCCCAAGTAACAACACGTGACTGATTTGGGATTTTGGAGCTTGTGGCAGAATTTCAGGTGGAATAATTAATGGCTCATGTTTGCAGATACACAATAGCTTCCTTTTTTTCCCCTTTTTTTTCCCTTTTTTTTTGCCTCACAAATAGAAAAAAAACAATGCACACAAATGTGTGAATCTGCTTAAGGTTTGAGATATAGCATATGCTATATGACATTTTAGGGAAATGAATATTCAAAAAGGAAATAAAAAGATTGAAATTATAGTTAAATGAGTACACTTGTACACAATCCAAAAAGAAACGAAATGCAACCATCCTGGATGACTTTGATGTTCACAATTAGAACTGAAACAACTTTACATTTAAAAAAGTATAAGAAAAACACACACAAACACACACACACACACACACACACACGTGTGTGTGGCAGCGAAGTAGAGAACTTATTGTACTGCATGCTCAGGGTATTTGAAATGTTGTATTTCCCTCATGTGTCCAGTAAATACGTGCAGGGAGAAGTTTAAGGTATAGATTTTGCAACAGTCGGTTTAATTTTGTGCAAGTCTGTGGAGGGGCTTCTCTCGTCCTGTTTCTAGCTCTGCTATCTAAACACTGTTTGGTGCTCTGCTTTTCTTAGCATTCAGTATCTCCTGATGCAATTTAAATTCAAAACACTTAAATTAAATTCAGACAGACTGTATACCTAAATGAAAACACCCAGTGTGGGTCAGCAGTGCTAGGAGGAGACGGCAGATGACAGGCCTTGTGAATATTCAGCACAATTACAGTACGTGAAATATCATGCAGATGGAACAAACCCAGATCAAAGCATGTAATTAACTATCAGAGGACAGTTTCCAGTGAGGGAGGAGAGGCAGAGATTAAGGGAGTTGGTGAGGATTGTGTCGATCATGACTGCGAGAAAATCAAGAAACTCTGCTCTGGAGCAGCTGTTCCACTGCTCAGTTGGTTCGCGTGCAAGTTCTGTGTATATCTAATGGCATCCAATCTTTTTACAAATAAAAACTTTGCTTGCCCCCCCCAAACTATCAAGTGCCATGCAGCCAAATCCCCCAATTGGCCTAAGCAAAAAGTTATTTCAATTCATTAGAAAATACAAATGAAACCTCTTTGCTTGCTTGATTTGAAACTATAAGCCAAGAGAGGTAGAACGAGGGGGAGAAAAACATGTCACGCTTGGGACCGGTGCTCAAGGTTGAGGTTGTCAATAGAGTCACAGTATTGTTAGGCAGAGGAGGGAGAGGAGCTGGCTAGAAATAGCATGGAGTCCAAACCATTGTCATGAAAGTCGTCTCCATTTCCCATGGGTCACAGAGGAAGATAGAGATCTGAGAGGCAGCGCCTTGATAAAGATCACAGATTGACTGGGAAGCCTCCCCCAGGATTTAATTGAAGTCAAACCAAGTCACAACATCTTAGATCTAAAAGATGACCCAAGCAACACTCAATTTTTCATTCTCTATTTTTATCAGTATGCCTCTCCACCTTCCTATATATCTATTTGTTTATTTACTGAAATACACAATGTCCATGAAATTACTTTGAATGTCAACCAGGACTCCCTGTTTGCTGCAATCCACTGATTACCCCGCCTCACTAGAAACTAAAGAAGTTTCATGGCAGATGTCCACTGTGTACTTTAAGTTGATTTTCATAATTGTGTAATGATTTAATGACGCAGAATTTAATACCCAAAGGTGTTACCTTTGGATAAAAATGATTTAGTGTTACACTTGCTAGAGTAAAGACCGCGGATTAAAAAAGAAGAAGAAGAATGGCCAAAGTCAGTGCTGGTAAAAAAGACATCTTGAGTTTTAGGTGATAAAATCTCCAAATTAATTGTAAAAATAGATATGCAACTAAAATAATTTTCTTATGTATAAACCTCAGAAAATACAGAAAATAAAATCACTTTTATGAGCTGAATAAACTGGTTAAGGCTTGGATAGACAACTCTGTTAGGTTTATGGACAGACTGCTCCTTTGCCGTCGTCATAATTACTACAGGTCCTCAAGGGTTATGCAATTCATCAGTAACATATGTTCTTCTGGGGTACTTGCTAAAATGATTAATGATGTAGTTCGTCTTAGAAGGACAGATGAGGAAGACAAATCCTGGATTCTAAAATTTCCCAAATGCAATACTCGAAAATTAGCCAATCGATCAAGTCACGTAATCTTTCACGATCATTTAACCTGAATTCACAACAAAATAACCACAAAAAACAATGCAGAAAATGATAAATGACAAAACATAGTGTTGCAGAACAAGAAAACAGGAGCCATAGTCTCCAAACTGGCCCAGTGATGCCTGAGACACTGCAATGACAAACTTTTTCAAACCACAGCTCCCACATATGGCGATATTCTTTTCCTTATGTTGCTTGGCTTTGCCTTCAAGGACCAAGCCAAGGGTTTTGTTTTGGTTGCATATCAACCGAACACCCTAATGTTTTGAGCTGAGCATGGATGCATTTATTGTTTATGAATAAAAAATAGATTTTAGTTGTTTTCAGAAAGCAGAAAATACTATTACTTGTTGAAAAAATACATAGCATTCAAACAGTATGGTGCTATCATATCAACGTTATTTTTACCCCTCAACCAATCAATTCAGTAACATATAACTCTTTCAAGCTGTCAGTTGATGTGACTGTTGGCATGTTGTTGATATCCATCTTTGCCATCTCTCGCACATAATGTGGACAGGGCATTTTTTATCTTGTAAACAGACTTATTCATCCATTACTGCAATGTTTTTCTCTCCCATTGCGGGTTCCTAACACCTGTCTCTGCTCGGGCTTTGCTCTGACAGTTATTCCTACTTCATCTGTCGACATTGTCAGACAAAGTAAAGCCTAAAAGCCATTCAGGCATGTATTACTGATGCCACGTGTTCAGTCCCTAATCTTAATTACCTACTTCAACACCGCCTGAGCCTGCACGGCCTGATCCAGCACGGGTTTGAGTGGGTACTTATGGTGGGACACAGCTCCTGTTGTCTCCAAGCTGAGCTGTCAGGGTGGGACAAGGAGTCAGTGATTGATGCATTTCCCAGAGTGGCGGATTGTTCCACTGAGTTGCCTCATGCACCAATAATGACACATGATGGAAACCCCTGTCAGTGAGCCATGATAGGAAATGAAGATGGATGGCATCTTGGATGGGAAGTGATTTTGTTAAGCAGGAAGTTAAGAACATTTTTGTTGTGATTATCTTGCAAAACAACCACCTGCAGTGCAGCATTTTCAGATACTAAGGACAAATTACAGTTAACTTTTTTTTTTAAGCCAAATATCATTTTTTTTTCTTTTAAATAAACTCGATGACCGTTTCTGTTTTTGTCCTTGCTCAAAGACTTTGATTTATGCTCAGATTGCAGTTCCTAGTGAGAGGAGAGCGTTCTATTTAATAATATTTACAGTCAAACAGATCAGAAAAAATAAATACATGATAAAACTATGATGAGAAAACAGCGGTCTGAAATTTAATAAGCCTTCTCTAATATGCCCGTCACAAAGAAACATTTTTATTCTCTTGATTAATCGTGTTCTTCATCATTAACGGATTACTTTTACAGCTGCATAACGTGCTTGTCACTGTCACACACATTTCTATCCATTATGAAAGCCCTGGAGCCCGAGGTGCTAATCATCATACACAAAACTGTATAACAATCCACAGCACACAGCAAAGGATGACATTCATTAATACAATTCCATATTTTTAACACTGCTATGTTTGCATTCATCGATGACACATTTGAGTGGGCAGCTGTCTTAGCTTTAAACTGGAGAAATGAAACACTGTGTATCCACAGCTCGCTGAGTAAAGCTGCGCGAGCACAGCCAGTGAGTACACGGTGTGTACTTGAGCTGGCCTTGTCATCGGAAAACAGACCTAGTGCTCTCCTCCTTCTCCTGGTTTACAGCTTTAGTCTCTTCACTTGAGCAGGTGATTTTAATTTGTCAAAACTGTTTACTAGCATGCCTCCAAGGCTATTACCGCTATGTCATGAGGGAGCAGATAGGTAATGAAAAGCATACAAATGGCAGATAAAAAAGCATTGCTTAGAAGCAAGAGGGGTTGGGTGGATAATGTAGGGGGATCTTTCATGTAAAAGGAGACCGTCAGTGATTTATTATTCCATCTTTTCTTGAGAATCAATTATGCTAAAATGCTAATAGGGGGACATTATGAATTTCTCCATTTGTTATGAATAATTCAAATATTTATTGGGTGTGGGGAGACATCGCAAATGACTTTGTCCTTAGTACAATGCATAACCTATGCAACCTAATGAGGTGGTGTCTGATTGTTTCACACACACACACGCACACACACGCACACACACACACACACCCCTACCTTTCTTCTCTGGGCTGTGATTCACCTTTACATAGTACAATACCAATAAAAAGGCTGAACAATCTGTGCTTAGACATTTCAAACTAAATCCAGCTCTGACACACGACTCTTCAAATAAACCCACATCCAGTGGAACAGCATGACATTGCTATGAGAGTGGCACTGTGAGCCAGGGAAGACGAAAAGGAGTGCAGCAGAGGAGGAGGAGAAGTGTCACTGGCCAGAGTAATGAGGCCACACAGACACAAGGATGACAAGGACGCGTCTGGCTGGCTGTCGTTGTTTAAGTCCCACAGAGCAAACCACCACACAGTCAACCCGCATTAATGTCACACTGGCCTATCATGGGGAATTAATTACACACCTGTTAATGACAGACCACTGGAACGTATCCCCCTAATTTCCATCTGGATGTGACATCTGATCACATGATGTTGTGGTAGTTGCTACTTCTCATAATCAAAACACACCAAAGTGCTTGTGATCACACTAACTACAGCATATGCCATTACTGCATTACATACAGCCATTTTTATCTGAAAGGCCTCAATAGCACAACTGCATATATTTTCAGCATGGATGCTCCGACATGGTATTAGACCCCTTACTGGGCTATACGCACCAGCCACTTTAATAGGCGCACCTGTTCAACTGTTTGTTAAGGCAAATGTCTAATCAACCAATCACATGGCAAGATGACCTTCTGAAGTTCAAACAGAATATCAGACTGGGGAGGCAAAGGTGATTTAAGTGACTTTGAAAATGGAAAGGCTGTGGGTGCCAGACAGGCTGATCGAAGTATTTCAGAAACTGTTGATCTACTGGGATTTTCCCACACAAGCATCAGAAAAAGCTCAGGTCAGAAAAAGAAAAAAAAAATCCAGCTAGCAGGAGTTTTCTGGGAGAAAATGCCTTGTTGGTGTCAGAGGTCAGAGGAGAATGGACAGATTGCTTCAAGCTGATAGGAAGGCAACAACTCAAATAACCACTCGTTACAATCAAGGTTTGCAGAAGAGCATCAATGAATGTACAGCATGTCAAACTTTGATAGACCACAGCAACCACGTCAAGTGTCATTTCTGTCAGCTAAGAACACAGAACTGGGGCTATAATTCACACGGCTCATCAAAACTGAACAACAAAAAATTGGAAAAACATTGCCTAGTCTGATGAGCCTTGATTTATGCTGCAACAGTCAAATGACAGGGTCACAATTTGGCTGAAACAACATAAAAGCACAGATCAATCCTGCCTTGTATCAGTGGTTCAGGCTACTTCTTGTGGTGTAATGGTGTGAGGGATATTTTCTTGGCACACTTTGGGCCCCTCAGTACCAACTGAGCATTGTTTAAATGCTACAGCCTAAGTATTGTTGCAGACCTCGTCCATCCCTTTACGACCACAGTGCACCCATTTTCTGATGCCTGCTTCCTGCAGAATAATACACCATGTCACAATGTTCACTGTACTCAAATGGCCTCCACAGTCACCAGATCTCAATTCGATAGAGCACTTTTGGGACATGGTGGAACAGGAGATTCACATCATGGATGCACAGCCAACAAATTTGCAGTGTGATACTATCGTGTAAATATGGACCAAAATCTCTGAGGAATCTTTCCAGCGCACCTTGTTGAATATATGCCATGAAGAATTAAGGCAGATCTGAAGGCAAAAGAGGATTCCAATAAAGTGAGTAAGTAGTTAGTAATAATTATTTGACATATGCCACAAACAATCACGCAAACCATAACATACTTAAAATATTTCTCCATATTATTACATGATCTTTACCTTACAACATACACACAATGCAGCAACCATTGATGTGATTTGGCACTATAGAAAGGAAAATTTAATGGAAGAATTTCATTGAATTGAATATTACAAATGCACTGAATAAGTAAATGTCATCTGTGACAGTAAAGCAATATTTAAGCTAACATCATAACTATAATTACTTGATCAACCAATTAGTAAATCAACAGACAAGTTGGCAACAACTGATGATGTAAAGTGAACAAAGAACTGCAAAGAAATGTACATACCATTTATGTACTGGTACTCCGGTTTCCTCCCACAGTCCAGAGACACACTTAGTGGGGTTAGGTTAATTGGTGATTCTAAATTGCCTATAGGAGGATTGTCTGTCTTTTGGTGTTATCCCTGCGGTGTTATCCCTGTTATTAACTGATAATAAATAATAAAGGAACTAATTCTGCAAGTTAGACACTTTCATATGTTTCAAGAAAAATACAGCAAAATTAGTTTTCACTGAGTTAATTAGATATTTTCATGTAAATGTAAGTGAAATGAATGCAAGACTTGTTTTACTGCGGTTAGAAGGACCAGGCCACTGCTAAGTGAGAATAAGTATTCCGTTTAACTGCTAGACCTAAATACGTATACTGCTCGAAAAAAATCTAAAATTTAATCAGATTATAGCATCAAGTCAATTACACTTCCAAGATATTGATCTAGTCAGTTAAGTAGCAGAGGGGGTTGTTAATTCGTTTCAGTTGCTTTGGTGTTAATGAAATTAACAACAGCTTCACTAGAGACTGACATCTTTTCTGGTCTGCCAGCATAGTCTCAAGAGCATGGAAGAGATTCCAGGAGACAGGCTGGACAGGGAGAACTAAACAGGGCCGTAGAAGGTCCTTATCCCATCAGCAGGACCAGTAAATGTCTCTGACCAAACAATTAGAAACAGACTTCATGAGGGGGGCTTGGGGGCCCAGCCTCTTCTAAGGGGCCCTGTGTTCACTGACCGGCACCGTGGAGCCAGGTTGGCATTTGCCATAGAATACCAGAAATGGCAAGTACACCACTGGTGCCCTGTTCTTTTCAGAGATGAGAGCAGGTTCACCCAGAGCACATGTGACAGATGTGAAAGGGTCTGGAGAAGCCGTGAAGAACGTGAAAAACGTTATGCTACCTGTAAAATCATTTAGCATGAGGCTCATGCTAGCATTTAACATTAGCGTTTAACCCCCCCGTTTACTTGTGAGGAGTGGAAGTGATGAGTTGACCTCAGACAGGTCAGTTCTAGAATGGATTAATTACAACAAATAACTGGTAGAGAACAAACATGAAAAGCCTAGTTACCCCCACACAGGTGAAGACAATCTGGTGATGATCAGCTTCCCTTCCAGCCTTCAAATCCTGCCACAGGATGAGGAGATGAAGGACAGATATGGAAGAAATGCCTGAGCCCAGTAAAACAAAACAAACAAGAATAACAAAAGATGGACCGGCTATGGCACTCGCTGATGTGTGTCCTGGGTTCCTCCTAGTGTGCGACAATGTGGTGAGAGGATGCAGGCAGTTCCCAGAGGATGAAGGAATTGATGCCATTGACTGGCCACCATGCTTGCCTGACCTAAATCCAATAGAACACCTCTGGGACATTATGTTTCAGTCCATCCAACGCCACCACGTTGCACCTC
This sequence comes from Cichlasoma orientale, assembly GCA_034780415.1. Classification (NCBI taxonomy): domain Eukaryota; kingdom Metazoa; phylum Chordata; class Actinopteri; order Cichliformes; family Cichlidae; genus Cichlasoma; species Cichlasoma orientale. The sequence goes on along the minus strand of JAVDPK010001828.1, from coordinate 379,839 downwards.
AGACTGTTCAGGAGCTCAGTGATGCACTGGTCCAGAACTGGGAGGAGAGCCCCCAGGACACCATCCGTCATCTCATTAGAAGCATGCCCCAATTTTGTCAGGCACGTATAAAAGCATGTGGAGGCCATACAAACTAATGAGTACCAGCCTGTCAAATCATTTTTTCACTTTGATTTTCAGGGAGTCTTTGAATTCTTCAAAAATTGCCTATAAAATGGCAACATAAAATGTTTAACTAAAAGAAAAAAAAAATAAACGCTAATTTTGTTTCAGAAGTTTCAAAAATAAGGCTTTGTGTCTTGTGTCAAATTTATGTGTGCTGATTTTTGTCCAAAAATAGTAAAAAACAAAAAAACAAATAAAATAAATGGTGAAATTTGACTATTTTGGGGCAAAAAATCTAAAATCCACATAAGCAAAGTTTGACAGGAATAATGGACATTTTCTATTGTTTTACAATAAAAACAGTTAGGAAATAACACTTGCTTGTGAAAGACAAGCATTGTGTTACATTGTGTTATAGATGTTATCAGCTTTACCAGAGCAGGAGAGGGTTTAAAGAAATAGGATTAATAATGCTTATCAAATAATTTTTACTGCATCTTCAGCAGTTAAGGTGAGTAGAGGACAGTTATTGTAAAAGGTAGCCACATGAATGGAGGAGGAGGAGCAATCTTTATGTTAAGTTGTTGGCAGTGTTGGTAAAAGCCAGTATTACACTATTTCACATGAATGAGTAAGCGTGTCCAAACTTTTGACTGGTACTGTACATGTAGAGCCTTCCTTTTTTCCCCCCATTCTGCTGATGAGGATATTTTTGTATTTATTACATGTAGGTTTTTTAATGAAACATTATGGATCAATATAGTTTATACTTTGAGTGTTATGCAAATTAGTGTATTCTGTATCACCCCATTTACCTGCTCACAAATGCTGTTAACTCTGCTTTTAAAAATGGGGACTGTGAATCTGTTTGCCTGCCTGCTACTCAGAACCTGATGCTCCTGATAGCGATTAAGCCTTGAATGAATCTGGCAAAGCAACATCTGAAGCATGTACTTCACTCCATTTGAGTTTTTTTTTTTTTAATCTAATGTATGAATTTGTGTGTTTTGGCCTTCACTAGCACCCAGGAGAGAAGCACTGCCGTGCTTGGGGTATTTTTAAAAAGTTAATTTGTTTGTTGTTACTGTAATTTTATGTAAATCAACAAATAATTTCAACTCTGTTATGTAGCCACACATAGAGCATTGTTACTACGCTTTATTTTGAATCCTGTGATCACTGACTTTTCATAATTACCCCAGATGAGGCGGGAATACCTGACAAACTATATTTTGAGAAGAATTTAGTGACAAAGTGAAGCAATGAAACTTTAGCGTTAATTAGACAGCAGAAATGAAGGGATCGCTTGATCCAGTGCTCTGGCAGCCAACCGCAGCCTGGTAATCAGGTCACGCAGATTGATATGATAATCCCAGGGGCACAGCATGAAAGAAAAGGCTAACTCTGCATTGGCAGGGTGCGAGCCACGGATGTGAGGAGGAGATATCCTTCTGAAGTCAGAATGATTCTCAGGCCTTAGAAGGCAAGTTCAGTAGGCTGCTGAGGAGAGAGCAGCTGAGGGAGAACAGTAGACAAAAACTATTCCTCCTATACAGATAATAATCTCGGCAGCTATGGAATTTCAATCAGCTGCAGGAAAAAAAGGTGAGGACTGAAACGCACAAAAAATCTCAAAAACATATTACATTACAACATCCTATCTCGGGCAGAGTAAATGTGGAGGAGGTTAGGAACCAAGGGTAAAAGTCAGATGGTGACAAAATCTTCATTCAACCATAAACGTGATGTTATTGAAACAGTTGCACTAATAAGTCTAAATATTGCCTTACAAATAACTTCCCTCATTAGATAGTATGAGGTGCTGTAGTGGCTGAGCCATAGGAGGTAAGGATTTTATAAAACATAATGTTTAAAAATAATTGCAAAATGAATGTTTCACAGATGTGCTTTTTTCAAGTGTTTTGGGGGTTTTGCCAGCCATCTCAACTGAAAGAGTCCTGTAAGTAAAGCGAAAAAACATATTGGTCTTCATTTACTGATATGTGCATGGAAACATTTCCTAAAATAGCCAGACCAGAGGGACTTCTAAATTTGCTCATGAAGTACAAATAAATTCAAGCACGAATCTCTGATTTGTGCATGAAATGTTTGTATGAATGATTTACGCACATATTTGTATGCATTATTAGTAAATAAGGGCCATTGCAGTCTCAAATATTTAATTTCAAAAGTTAATAAACATCTAAGGTAATTTATATTTGTAGATTTGTCTCTGCCGTTGTGGCACAACACTTTATACTTCTCGTGTATTGTGTGGCATTTATTAACATCTGCAGAAATCTGAGGAATGCAAGAAAAGCAAATTAACTGTATAATTTCATATGAAGATTTCTCTGAAAGCATAAGCATCTGTCCTTCAGTCTATCGTTAAACTGTTTCAAAGAGAAAAAATTGAAGCTGCATATGTGTGAAACACCTGCCTACAAATATGATGAAGAGCACATATCAGATCTTGTCCAGCTTTGATCTTGATATGCATCCAGTTCACATGAGGGAACCGCTATTTTTCCCATATCAAAGACACGATATGTGGCCGCTTCAGAGCATAGGTTGCCAGACAACAGTCACTCATCAGCAATGCACTTTTCTTGACATTTGCAACCACATGCCATTACCAAAAAGGCCTTGACTTCCCTGGAGTGACATTTAGATACTGAGTGAGATATACTGTATCAACATTACACGCTGCAAATGGGGACCAATATCTACTCTGCCTTCATGAAAATGTTAAGAAAACAGAGCTGGCGTCAGGTATGTGGAAATGTAAAATGAAGGGGAAAAAATCCACAATTCATTTTAGATTTTTCCTCTATTCTGTGAAGAATTTATTTAAATTATTATAATAAATATGTTTAGAAATTATATGTAACACAAATTACACAATTGCATCTGTATTATGCTGTTTTTTGCTTCTTAGGAACAGAGTAATTCCTAAACAAGCTTAAAGACACATCACATGATATCACCTTGTCAGGTATTCTTGCACTAAGCTATTCAATTGCAGAACACTGCACTCAATGATGACCTTCTAGCCCACCAAGAACAACTACCAAGTGGAACATCACTATCTAGGCTGCAAGGCTGGGTCAGCCTCAATAGAGCCCGATTAAAAGTGGGCAAATCCAATATGTACAAGTGGGGCCTAACAACAAGCACCAAATGCTCCTGTGGCAAACCAGCTCAAACAATGGAGCATATTCTTCATGGTTGTCCTCAAGCAGCAGTATGCACCAATCAAGATCTCAGGGAGCAACAAAGCTCTCTCCTAGATCACGCAAGACATGATGATGAGGACCTTGTCAGGCTAGAAGTAACATAATATACTGTAGTCAGTGTGTGCAATGCCCAACAACAGTCTAGATGTGAGAAGCTTCAGGAAACTTAAAAAAAAAAAAAAAAAAAAAAAAAAAAACAATTTTAGCACTTAAAATGATCCTTTAAAATGAAATGAATTAATCCTCTATGGCATGGAGTTGCCCTCAGGCAACAAACCACACATTTGGTTATTACACTAGCCCTTAATGTTTTTTTTTTTTTAATTTATTTAATGACATAAAACATGCCAATGTTCAATAAAATGGGGCGCAAAAGTGGGTTTGAACTATGACCTGGGGGTGGAACAATTGTTTCAAGGACCAAAGCCACATGGGCCTCAGTGCCAGTTACTCAGATTACTATCATTTTTTATACATGTTTAAATTAAAATATATTTCATTTATTTACTAAACCAAATAGAATTTTTATACATGCTTAAATTGATTCTTTTAGGTGCTTTCCTGCAACAGCACACTTAATTCAAATGATCATCGTATCAGCAGCGCCCTGTTGTGTACCCTGCTTCTTGCCCAACAACAGCTGGGATAGGCTCCAGCCCCTCCGCGACCCTGAATTGGAAAAGCAGAAAAAGTGGATGGATGGATGGACATGTTATCATCAGACAGCTGCAGCATGCAATAACCGGTTGATTATTTGAATTAGGTGTGCTGGAGCAGGAACTGGGATGAATCTGTCATAGTCTTGAGGGTTTTTTGTTTTTGGATTTTCAGGTTCTGTTTTGTCTCTGTGTTATTCTTAGTTAGATATCGGAGTTCTGTCCTGGATTATGGTTATTTGTATTTAATTCCTTTTTCCACTGTGTGTTTCCCATATTCAGTCCTGGTCTCGTTTTTGTGTTTAGTATTTGTGTCCTGCCTTTAGTCTGTCTTTGTATCAGGTTCACGTATCTTAGTCTGAATCTCTGCTTTCAACTTCCTGTTTTACTTTGGTAGTCCTCGTGTCATGTGCCTGACATTCAGTTTTGCTTCCTGTGTAGTTAGTGTGTGATTCTGTTAAGCTGCGTTCCCTGGTGTGTCCCATTTCCCCGATTGCCCTGATGTGTGTGTGTGTGTGTGTGTGTGTGTGTGTGTGTGTGTGTGTGTGTGTGTGTGTGTGTGTGTGTGTGTGTG
>JAVDPK010001828.1:351805-375168 GCA_034780415.1 Cichlasoma orientale | reverse complement strand
GTGTGTGTGTGTGTGTGTGTGTGTGTGTGTGTGTGTGTGTGTGTGTGTGTGTGTGTGTGTGTGTGTGTGGTCTGCATTTCCCTTAGTTCTCTGTCATGTCGTCATCATTGGTTTTCCTCCCGCTGCATGCACTCTCATCTGTCTGTTAGTTAAAGTGAGTTTCCTAGTTTATGCTGTTGGCCTCGTCCAGTTCTGTCTGTCCAGTGTTCCAGCAATAAAAGCTGAAGTTAAGTTCTATCTGGAGCCCTCCTTTGGGCTTCTCAACCTGACTTCCACAGTGGTAAATGACAGAACCTCTGTGTTAATGAGTGGGCAAACCATACACTAACATGAACTAAATGGGCAGAAAAAACTACTTAGGGGAGGAAAGATTGTGATTGGACAGTTAGTGTCATTCCCTCAGTGAGGCCAGTGAACTTGATAAGAGTGACATTGAGACAAACTGGACCCCAGAATCAGGTTTGAGGAACAGTTAGGAGGTCAGTGATCAGTTAAGCATCATACATTTGTGACGTGTGTAGGTAAACAATTGTGTGTGTGCGTGCGTGTGTTTATTTAAGCTCATAAGTAGTACCTAAACTTGTATCAAGATACCAACACTACATATATGTAAATACAAGATGAGATGAGATTTGCTCATTGCTTCCCATTCTGATTCAATAAAGATAGCAAACACTCACAGGGAACAGCACATTCTCTGTTTCCTAAATATCATTTCCGAGGCTAATGAGCAGTCACTAGTTGTAAGGGATACAAAGCTGTAGCTAAAACACAACATTCAACAGACACACAGAATGAATGACACACACACACACACACACACACACACACACACACACACACACACACAAAGAGCCATTATCAGATATATTTTAGACAGCATGTAACCCAGCAAAACAGCTTTGCTTTAGAGAGACCGCCTTGACCTTTTCAGTATTCATCACCAGACTGCATCTCTAGCTCCTAACCCAATCAGCACAGTGGGATTTCCAGGTCAGCGTAACCACCTTAAAGCAAAAGGTCAGTATAAAGGATCTAGGTTCTGCGATTACTTGGAGACAGTGCATGGCAAAGAGGTTTATCTACCTGGCAAATGACATATTACTTCGCCACAGCTTTCACTTTTGTCAGCTGCAGGACTAGTTTGGCTTTCTACAGAAAATGGCTTTTCATCTTAAAAAAAGTGCTGCTTCAAAAGATGTCAACCTCAATTTGTGCTGATACGTAATACACAGACTGCAGGGAAACGAAAGTTGCTATTCACTGGATCAAGTCCATTTGTCTAAATAGTGTGACTCCAGAAAGATGTGGATTTAGAAATAGATTGTAGGACACTTAACTATGCAGGCTTCCTTTACAAGTTCCACTAAAACAGTTCATTGTTCTTATGTTGGCTGTTGACTGTTTGAAGAAAGACTCCTATCAAATGTGGTTAGCTTGTGGGATTCTGGAGCCAACTGGCAGATACAACATTCCAAGCACAATACAGTTTTGGCAGTTGCAGAAGCACAAACCCGATTGTGGCAGCAGTTTGGTGAGGGTATGGAACATCCCTTTTGCTTAGCTTTGAAGAGAGTAAACCCTTAGACAACTCAGAATGAAGAAGCAGTGCCTTGCCAACATTATACACAGTGAGGAAGATCTCATTTGGGGACATGGTTAGGTGGTAGGAGGAATGATTAGATGAAATCCCACTGACAGGGTTGCTAAAGTAATTTCAGTGAATAAGACTCGCCGTGAGTAGCTTAAAATATTGGTGGGCTGTCTTGTTGACATACATTTAGATGGAGGTAAGACAGGATGCCCCTGGTTTGAAAAGTTTACCTTGGTAAGTCTATGCCAGAGTGCTGGAGAGGAAAGGACTGCCCATTAGCTTAATTTTATTTTCATGAAAACACAATACATAGACCACTTCTTTATCCTCTTAAGGACACTGGAGAGCATGTGGGAGGTTACCCAACCAGTGTCAATGTGGTTGGTGTACTTGAAGAAGACATATGACAATATCTGTGTAATATCTCTTGGCTGACCAGGACTCCTCACAGGAGTTCTTTGGGAATACTGGCATCAAGCCTGCTGTTGGAGGCCATTCAGTCCCAGTACAGAGTGCAAGCTTGGTTAGCACTACCAGCAATCTGTCAATCCCAGTCCAGGTGGGCAGTGGACTGCCATTTGCTTTTAAGTCTGTTCACAACTTTTATACACAAAATTCCTAGATGCAGTCAAGTGGTGAAGTGTGTCTAGTTTGGTGGTCTCAGGAATTACATAATCTGTTTTCACCAAATTTGCTCGCAATAGAGAGTTTCCAGTGAACTGGAAATTAGTTTCTCCAAGGAAGGAAGGATGGATGGAGGGATGGATGGAGGGAGGGAGCAGATCTTGATCAGATTGTTGTTGTTGTACTTCTTACTTACGTACTTCTTCAATTGCTTGGTAAGTGGAGTCTCTAAATCCATCTCACTGACATAGAGAAATGAAAGCAATAATATCAAAGGGTACAGTTATGCAAAAACAAAGCAGACAGTTAGTTAATCCAAATTTACAGCTACACAGCTATGCAGTCTAGTTAATATATGATTAAATACGGCAATATACACTCACTGGCCACTTTGCCAGGTACAAGTTATGCTACTCATTAACGCAAACATCTAATCAGCCAATCATAGGGAGCAACAAATGGTCATATGACCTGCTGACATTCAAACTGAGCATCAGAATGGGGAAAAAAGGTGATGTAAGTGACTTTGAATGTGCCATGGTTGAGGGTACCAGATCACCTGAGTATTTCAAGAAATGCTGACCTACTGAGATTTTCCCACACTACTGTATCTCTAGGGATTACAGAGAATGGTCTGAAAAACAGAAAATATCCAGTGAGCAGCAGTTCTCTGGGTGAAAATGTCTTGCTGATGCCAGAGGTCATAGGGAAATACACAAGACAATATATACAAGAGCATCTCTGAATGCACAACACATCAAACCTTGAAGTAGAGGGCTACAGAAGACCACACTGGGTGCCAGTCCTGTCAATTAAGAACAGTAAACCAAGGCTACAATTCACACAGACTGCCACAGTCTGCCTGAATATTGTTGCTGACCATGTCCATCCCTTTATGATCACAGTGTACACATCTTCTGATGTCTGTTTCGAGTAGGACAATCATCGCAAACCGTTTTCTTGAACGTGACAGTGAGTTCACTGTACTCAATTGGCCTCCATAGTCGCCAGATCTCAGTCCAATAGAGAACCTTTGGAATGGAGTGGGAGAGTTGCATCATGGACATGGAGCCAACAAATCGGAAGCAATTCTGTAATACTGTGTCAATATGGACCAAAATCTCAGGAATGTTTCCTGCACCTTGCTGAATCAATGCCATAAAAAAATTAAGGCAATTCTGAAAGTAAATGTGCATCCAACCAAGTAATAGCAAAGGGTACTTAATAAAGTGTCTGGTGAATGTATTTACACCACAGAAAATTCTTTGCTTATATTACACCAAGAGTGACAGGCAGTACAGTATTACAGAACACAGACGCTTCCATAAATATTGCTTGCATCCTCTGTAATATGAATACATGCCATTTATTGCTAATTTGTACAAATAGCATTTTTTAAACAACAGCACTTTAAGATGAGACACAAGTTAACATCTGAGTTGAAAACAAATTAAAGCTTATAACCCATGTAAGTGCTTGGTATCTGTGAGCATGTGTGACCACACTGACATATAGTGCAATGTGTAAACATCTTCTCTGACAGTCAAGCAGGATGATCAAATCTAAAATCCTCTAGTAAGATCAGCCATATCCAATATGTGCATCATTAGTAGATCAGACAAATGGTAGTCATCTTGCCTAACAAAATGGTGAGTTGATTCAGGTCATCTGGACATCAAATCCTTGCTCTTGACATACACTGCTCAAAAAAATAAAAGGAACAGTTTGAAAACACATCAGTGAAAGGATGACACATCATTTGATGGAAATGGAAATTATCTACCTAGAGAGGGCTGAAGTCAAAGACACCCTGAAAATCAAAGTGAAAATATTATGCGGCAGGCTAGTCCATTTTGCTGAAATTTAATTTTAGCCACTCAAAATGGTCCATAATAGTTTGCATGGGGCCCCACGTGCTCCCAGACAATGTTGAGGCATGCTCCTAATGAGGCAATGGATGGTGTCCTGGGGGATCTCCTCCCAGTTATGGACCAGGGCATCACTGAGTTCCTGGATAGTCTGAGGTGCAATCTGGCAGCGTTGGACTGAAACATAATGCCACAGAGGTATTCTATTGAATTTAGGTCAGGAGAGTGTGGGGGCCAGTCAATGGTTCTTTCATCCCCCAGGAACTGCCTGCATACTCTTGTTAGGCCAGGCATTGTCACGCGCCGGGAGGAACCCAGGACCCACTGCACCAGCATAGGGTCTGACAATGGGTCCAAGGATTTCATCCCAATATCTAATGGCAAGTCAGGGTGCCATTGCCTAGCCTGTAGAGCAACCCTCCATGGAGATGCCTCCCCAGACCATCACTGACCCACCACCAAAACAGTCAGGCAGCATAACATTCTCCACAGCTTCTCAGACCCTTTCACGTCTGGGTGAACTTGCTCTCATCTCTGAAAACCACAGGATGCCATTGGTGGACCTACCAATTCCTCTATGGCAAATGCCAATCCAGCTCCACGGTTCCAGGCAGTGAGGACAGGGCACACCAGAGGCTGTTGGGCCCTCAGGCTACCCTCATAAAGTCTGTTTCTGATTGGAGTCATTGAAGTCTGCTGGAGGTCATTCTGTAGGGCTCTGGCAGTGCTCATCCTGTTCCTCCTTCCACAAAGGAGCAGATCCCGGCTGTGCTGATGGATAAGGACCTTCTACGGCCCTGTTTAGCTCTCCTAGAGTAACTGCCTGTCTCCTGGAATCTCCTCCATGCTCTTGAGACTGTGCTGGGAGACAGAGCAAAACCTTCTGGCAATGGTATATATTGATGTGCCATCCTGGAGGTTGCTGGACTACCTGTGCAACCTCTGTGGGGTCCAGATATAACCTCATACTACCAGTAGTGACACTCACCCTAGCCAAATGCAAAACTAGTGAAAAAAAAATCCATCAGAAAGATGAGGAGGGAAAAGATATCATTGGCCTCCACCTGTAAAACCATTCCTGTTTTGGGGGTTGTCTCACTGTTGCCCCTCTAGTGCAACTGCTGTTAATTTCATTAACACCAAAGCAACTGAAACTAATAACCTCCTCTGCTACTTAACTGACTTGATCGATATCCCAGAAGTTTAACTGACTCGATGCTACACTCTGATTGAAAGGGGTTCCTTAAATTTTTTTGAGCAGCGGAGATCTAAGCAAAAGTTATACCAGATGCACGTGCTGACTGTAGAACACCATATAGGCATATCATTGTGGTTTATAGTATTTTTGTTGCATGTGCTGGAGGTAGTACTCTTTTGCACAGACGGCCTCGGTGTATGGACCTTTCGTTTTCTTATCTCGATGTGTCGATTTTGCTGCTATATTAAAGTGAATTCCTACATGATGCCATGGAAGATTTGATCACTTGGAGCAGAGGTTCTGCCTTTGCCACAGACAATTTCTTAATGCATCTCTTCTGCTGCCTGGCACTAATGGTCAAGAGTGGCTACTAATACTCTACTGCTGGATATTTAATCACCCTATCAATCTTACCTGTGACAAAGGATTCTTAGCTACACTTGGCAAGAACATCTCTGCCTGCAATCTCCACCACATTTCCCCTGTCAAAGAAACCGGAGAATAGGTGGAGAGGAGAAAAGAGGGGAGGTGAGGGGAGAGTGAGGAGAGGAGAAGAAATGGGAAAAAAGAGGAGGGGGAGGAGGGGGTGTTTAATCTACTGATTCAATTCCTGCCAATGCCCGTCACTCTCCCTCTCTGTCAGGGAGGGCAAATGGAGCATGCAGCCCAAAACACCCAGACCAAATCACATTTTCTCTCAACTTCTCGGTTTCTCTCTCTTGCTGTCTTTCTTGCATCTCTATGTCTATCTCTCACTCCATCTCTCACTTTCTCTCGGCCTTTCTGTCTTGCCGCCGCATTTTTCCTCCTTTTTTGTCACTCACTCATGGACTGATTCCTACTCCACACATCCTTCAGCCCTGTGAAAACAAAGCCTTTGAATCCAGCACTTCTCTGAAAGAATTTGTAACCCACAGACTTTGTGTTTGTTGGTTGAGATCACTGTTTAACCACCCAGACCTCTAAAGCAAACCGGAAAATGCAACATCAAAACTCTGCAAACACACACCAAACCTATGTTTTTACACTAGTAATAAATTCTATACGGTATGTGACTGAGCTCACCCAGTCAGACATGTTCTTTAAAAGTCAAGTGGGGGCATTATTCCGTCATCACCACCAAGGGAAAATTGAACCGAATAATTGCCATACCTATTTATCAAACGTTGTGATATATGTGGTAAAGACTTACCAAACTACTGTGCATTTAAAAAATAAATTGTGTATCTGTGTAAAACAATCATTAGGAAAAAGAACTGCATCTGCTCAACAAATTTGTGAGTTTATCATCCTCACCACATGATTATGTTTGATTATGTTGTAATTCAGTGGATCAAATATAGATAAAAAAAAAAAAAACACTCCCATATTTCTGAAGATGGGATGCAGTGGGAGCTTTATGATACATTGCCACTCATGTGATGTTTAAACAGGCCTACAAGGGTATGTCTGTGTTGGGAAATGATACTCTTTTATTATGTTGCCGTGTAGTTTTTCCATTTGCCTTGCTGAGCCTAATCGTTCACCGAAGCCACACTGCTTTTACTGCGGTTCTGCACCTTGCACAACAAGATAGGTAGATAGAGAAAGGTAGATATGCAATAAGGTTGGATAACTCCCATAAGGCTCTTAGTGTCAGACGAACCATACTTTTTCCTCATATGTCCCTTCATATTGTACTATATGTAAAATCTTCCATATCAGAGGCATCATATAAATCTAAAAGCATACATACAGTATGTAATTACTAAAATATGTTTTTCACTGTATCAGCTTTGCAGTGCTAGAGATGAAGCAGCTTTATTCATCGTCTTGCCAGCTTACCGAGTTGACACATTAGCATACATGCCTTATGTTCTGTCTTTTTCTCTGTCCTCTTTTCATCTGTGCAGAGCCTTAGGCTGAGAGCGCCACTGCGCCTCTATAAGCTTTGTCACCCTCACATGGGGCCCTTGGCTAGCCACACCAGCTCTCTCTTCAGTCCTCTCATTTACACCCAGCATAATTAAGAGCTTCGACCCTAAAAGCTGGTGACTCTTGTAGAGACAACTCCCTGAGGATTTCACACTAAAGCTTGCAAAGCAGCTGAGGAAGTGAAGTCAGAAATAACCATGCAAACTTTCAGTGAGTCAGAGTTCCTGTTCAGTGGAATTACAGTATATAAGAGATCCAATAAGCATTAAGGGTCAGCCAAGGACATTAGACCCCCTTTTCCTCAAACACATACTCAGCATTAGTGGAACCTTTTTGACAGGGCATATATTTGGCCACTTAGCTGATGGTCAATTTAAGCTACCTTCAAAATTTTACCACCATGACAAACGCACAAAAAAATAAAATAAAATAAAAAATAACACTCTTCAAGGAGAAATTATGTTGAAGGAATTTAGAAATGCACTGGGGCACAGACAAGCCGGCAGCTTTTCCTTCCACATTTAAGTAAAACAGCCAAACCACTCTAATTATGGACCCTGAAAGACTGGTTATCAAAAGGTAAATGAACAAAGTGAGTCAGGTGTGGCAACTGTACCTTCTCAGTCAAAGATTATGATTTCAAAGGTTAGGATTTATTTTTCTAGATCTCAGATTCCATATATAATTTGCAACCAGACAAGAATGAGACCATTAGACAAAATATTCAGTTCCATTCAGTTCAGAGTTTTTATGAGCTGCTATCATGAACAGTTATTATGAACTGCTGCTGTTTAAGGGCAGTCTCTACAAAACACCAGGTGGGATAAAATGATCAAAAGGCAGCTTTATAAAGTGCCTGTTCATTTGTGTCAGTTATTAGTTATTATTTTTGTTAAATCACACTTGAGTTAATACTTTGGTACCACCCAAGCAAATGTCTCATTCATGTGTGCAGATAAAGTCAGGAAAATTAAATATCAGCAAGAGGTTGCCTGCTACCTTTCTTAAGTGAGCATGCGGTGGTGTAGCCCGTAATCCAGAGGATAATTAACAAATCTTGTGTTGTACACAACAATCTGTGGCCTCTTATTATGCCATCAACATGAGTGCCATATTACCAGTATGATTAACAACACACACGCAATGTGTAGAGTTAACAACTGGCAGGCGGGCCATACAATGTGCAGAATAATAACATACATCCTGTACACAGGCTGCAGAGATCCCCCACATCTGAGATTAAAGAGGTGACCCTTATTTCCCGTAGGAGCACTTACATCCCGTCTCCCTCCACCCCCCAAATCCCCACTGAATACATGATCATTGCTGAGACGGCGACCTGGAGGATTGGATGTAAACATCCCAGAGAGAGAGGAAGAGAAGCTCACTCCTCTGAGCTCCTCTATCCACTTGATGGTAGGTGTTATTTCTTAAGCAGGCGGCCAATATCCATGTGATCTATCAAGGACAGGCAGAGGTAAGACAGGAAACAGTCTCAGACAGCATAATGTCCTTTGCCGCCACACGCAAACACATTTACATATATACCTACACCAGTTTTAAAGTTCTTGCATAATTCAGCAATAGGAGCAAATTAAATACCTCTGCCCTGGAAACCGCACGTCAATATATGAGGGGGGATTTTTCTCTGGATTTTTAACTGAACATCAAATTGATATTACAGCATAAAGTAACAACAGAAAATCTACCAATTACTGATGTGAAACATTAGACTGCACCTTTTCTGTGCAGGTATTCCAGAGAGCAGAAATAAGAAATGAGTCATTACACTCCCACACTTCCTGGTTCGTCTTATACAGCAAGCACATTTAATTGATGTCAATTTGAACTGCTAATAACAACAACATATCACAGAGTAGGATTACAAAGGAAACAGAAAGGTGACTTTTTTTCTTTTTTTTTTGTTGTTATGGTGACAATTATTAACAAGCTCTGAGCACATGATAAGAGTTCATGGCCTGGAGCTGTGTTTCCAGCGCGATTACATTTACTGTAATGGCTGAAAGAAGCTGTCCGCCACCTGCACCGATCTGTTCAAGCTTTCTTTTATTTACTTGTCTGTTGCTTTCTTCAAATTACTGCAACAATTTTTAAGTTAAAATCTTTTATTCGTCTTCCTTGTTAAAACAAGAAGAGTTAAAAATGACAGATCTAATGTCTATGGCACAACCCACTAGCTAAAGTAGGCTATGTAAATCGTATCGCCATGTCAATGTAGGGTCTCAGTTATCCAAGGCATAGCAGTCTCTGGAGCTTGAAAAAGGCAACTGGATTTTAAACTGAAGAACAGAACTGATAAAGCCTTTTTGGTTGAGAGGTGAAACATCTTCAAGAAAGTCCAGTCGCCTTTTTTAAGCTCCAGAGTCATGTATGGTCATATTGAACAGGCTTTCATGTTTTAAAGTTTCATGTGATTTTCTTCAGGAATTCTGAAAATATTAGATTTGCATCAAATGTCAGCTTCTGCCATGAAGTGTGCACGATGTAATTGATATACACTCACCGGCCACTTTGCTAGTACCTGGGTGAACCCACTTTTGCCGTCAGAACTGCTTTGGTTCTTTGTGGCACAGATTCAACAAGGCACTAAAGACTTTGATCCATATCAAAATGATACCATCATGCAGTGGCTTCTTCCACAAAATTACACCAGCAGCAGCAGCCTGAATGGTTGAGGCTCTTTTTCAGATGATTGTCTATAGAGATGGCTCGTGCAGGAAAATCCCAGTAGATCAGCAGTTTCTGAAATACTCAGACTAGCATTTATGGCACCAACAACTATGCTATGTGTAAGGTCACAAATCACCTTTCTTCCCCATTCTGACACTCAGTTTGAACTACAGCAGGTTGTCTTTGCCATGAGTTGCTGCAGTGTGATGCTGCAGGCTGATTAAATAATTGTGTTCCCAAACGGTTTAACAGGTGTACCTAGGAAAGTGGCCAGTGAACATATATGTGCTTAGCTCTTCGCCATGTTGACCATTAGCCTGATGAAGATCCTGTGTGGTCAAAATGTAGCGCTGTTCAATGCATGTTTGGAAATTGTATTTAAGTAAACTTTCTTTTTCACCCTAGCTGCACTTTTTAATCAATGTGCATTTCATTTAAGTAAAAAGGGGAAAGTAAAATTTGGTTTTGCTCAGAGGAATAGCCTTCTTTCCAGTGACTGTATTTGGAAATGTGTACAACAATATTAAGAACTAATGCATTTTAATATACCTGCAAACATGATTTAAGATAAAGAACAAACCCCAAGAGGAAAATTTTTTCTTCAGGTCTTCTAAAGTCTTTATCTATCAGAATTAGTATGAGATCATGTTATTTATGTAAAATAACCAAACCAATCATTTGAGAAATTGTAATTTGTGGCTGGTTTGTTGGAGCCAGAGTTGTAGGACAGACAAGTGTCATTTTTCTTTATAAGTTGGCCCAGGTACCCCTTGGTCCAAGAGTAGCTGGTTTATAATCAGGGCCAGAGGGGAATGTCAGGGGCCAGGAGAACTGTTGAGCCAGAAGTCCCCCCTTCACAGCTTGTTGCTCCCACCTCTGCAACCCCCAACACAGGTCGCATTGCTTTCGGCAAGGACACCCGATAGAGCTATGCGTGCGTAGGCTTGTGGCCTGTGCTTGTGTTTCATTAATAGACAGTGTCTTTGCACAGGCTAGGCAACATATGCATGCAGTGCATATGTCCTCTCTAATTAATCTCTTTGTAGCATAATGAATTAAATGCCCCAAAGGTGGATTGCATAACTAGTAACCAAAAAAGCATGCCACGTTTCTCAAAAACAACCGCTACATTATACTCTTTTGTGTTGGGTTCACTGACCAAACCTAAGGTAGTTTGTGACTGCAAACATAAGTAAGCAGAAGACAATCTGAAATGCATTCATCTGAAGTACGGTGGCATTTCTCTAGATGTATAATTCATGGCACACACCTGTTTTCTCGACAGCTTCCCCGTCCCACGCTCCCCCTTTGTTTTGTATTCTGCCATGTTCCTTCCCCATGCTATAATTATTCATTACAAGGGCCTTCAATCCACTGTGACAGAGCTCCATTATGATGAAATGGGCTTTGTTTGAGTTTGCACAGCTGGACAATCTGAATGCAGAGCAAATCCACGCCTGCAGGTGTAATGCTGCCGCACTTTTGCACATTTTTTTTTGTTAGAATAGATCTCCAAAAATACTGTTACTGTTAATAAACAAACAAACAATAGGTAGCTGGAGTCAAACAGTGTTCTATAATGTTACGTCTTCGTAAACAACATCAATAGACCAGTCACTTATGACCTTAACACCATGACTTATGACACTTGTTAGTGAGCAAGAAACACAAGCAGCGCCTGAGGCCATATCCTGGCAAAACTATGACTTCTTGGAGCGTACTGAGTATAGTGTGGAACAACAGAAAAAGGTAGCATCAAGCAAGGCTGGTTTGAGATACTGTTTTTGTTTCATTGAGTACTTTTTAATATTTTTCATACCTATAAAAGTGTGACTTTAGATTAGGAGGTAGAGATATTGGTGGTTCAACCCATGCCATGTGCTAGAATAAAGTGCCATACAGGTGAATGTGGTTTGCAGTGTAAAAGCCTTTTGATTGGTCAACAAGACCAAGTTGTTATATAAATGGCAGTCCATTTACAATTTAAGTGCCAAGACTGGGGTTTAATTTGCAGTTTGAAAAAGCTATAACTTTGTTGCACTTGTTCTTATGTTTTAACTGCTAAATACATATCTGTAGAACTTTCCATAACCTCAAGATGAAACCAAACGACTAAAGCGATGAACCCTGAAGGTAAAATCAAGTAAACGGCTTTCATTTTTATTTATTGTTACTCATTAATTGTTAACACTGGACTTCAGCAAGGCACCTGGAGCCAGTTCTTAACAGGTCCACGCACTATATCTCTCAAATGATGAAAATAAACCATCAATTTGATTGACTGTGGAATTAGGTCTCCTGTAGGTCATTACAGCAGCTGCTACATTGCGGAGTTGTTTATTAACTCTTACATTAAAAGGCCACAACAGATAAAACCTCCACCCTCAAGCAGCTGTATAATATAAAAATACACTTGTGTAAAATTACATTGGATCAAAGTGTTCTATTTTCCTCACTGTGCATCAGCAACCATGCACAGTCTCACTAAATATGTGGAATGGGAGGTTTAATCGGCATCACCACCACCTCCTGTTAAGTGAATGTGAGCGGTAATGAGTGGAGGGGACAGGGTTCAGGACATGTAGGAGGCTGATCTGTATTCTCCACAGGCAGCCAGGACCATAGACCCCTCTCTGGGGGTCACACAGATCAGAGGCAGCCTACTTCTGCAGCTGCTGCATTGCAAACCAAGGCTCTGGCACCTCCACTGGGAGAACAGCAGCAATAGGGCTCAATATAAAGTTTTCTTCTTTTTTTTTTTTTTTTTAACAGCCTGCCTGTTCATCAGTACCTTGGATTTCTCATCTGGGTAGTTTGCTTAGGAGGAAATAGCAGGGGAGGGCAAAGACGGCTGAAATCATACCAGCTGCGTGAGCATAATGTTACACTAAATGGGTCAAACGAGACAGCGCTGATTACTGGAAGGAACTGAAATGAGTGTGGGTGGTTTGCCCCTAAACCCACTGTGGGGCAACCTGAGAATGTATTTATGTTGGCACTGCCTCCGTCCCAGCAATAAGAACTCTAAATACTTCACCTAAAAGAGCCACAGGGATTTTCTTTTGGCACTTTATATTAAATAAGATATTTAGATTAGTCCATTTGATACTTCATATTTGATGTTCCACATTTACTCTTCTTAGTGTCATTTATAGAGAGTCAATTTGCTGTCAGTGTACGCTTCATCCTCAAACCAGCCTGTCATCAAGACAGCAAGGTAAGATGTTGTTGTGTGCATCCATCTGAGCACAGACTCTGTCATTTCATCCCTACCTTGTCCTCTCACGGTTTTCATGCTGTCTGCATTTTCATTTGTACCACTCTGCCCCTCTCTTTTGCCTTTACTCTGTAAGGGAAGACGGTTTCTTTTGACTTTGACCTTACGAGCCAATGAACCACACAGGCATTGCATTCACTTACTTTAAGAAAACATAATCTTCTCAGGGTGAGAGACTATTTAATCAGTGTGATCTTGTTCTGTGAATCCTTTTTCATCAAATAATTGATGCTTCACACACATGTACCCTTGATTAAAAAAATTAAATCGAATGTTTCTGCATTCAAACTACTGGGAGATAAAAGGAAATTGATTAAAAAGGGATAGCTGAAATTAAACAGAAAGGGAGGGACCCTCGGGGACATGGTTAGCATATAAATTGTATAGAGAGAGAGGGGGAAACTTCAGCAAAAGTTATTGGTCCAATTATTCAACTCCATTCCTTGGGCTTTAGAGGTTTCTATTTATTGAAGCAATCACACCTTTTATCACTGACACCAACAAGTCTGTCACATCTTAAACAAGACGAGCCAGTCATTAAAAGCTTGGTAACATATTCCTTTTATGTTCTTCAGTGAAATAATGATCTTGTGCTAGAGGACGGAGGAGAAACCCTTTAGGGTTACTAAAGAGCAGAATCAGTCCCTTGTCACACTCTGCGTAAATCCCAACAGCTAATACTGTGCGTTATGACACTCTTAAAGGTCCACTGCCAGCTTATGTTAACGACGATTTGGCCTCTAGTGCATGATGTACTACAGAATTTACTGTTTTTGTGACTTCCTGTGTTTGCTAATTTTTATTTTTTATTTTTCCTCTACAGGATGAAACACGGGCTGTTCAACCCACTCAGAATTCCTCTTTCACCATCTGTTTTATTCAGGACTTTTTTTTTTTTTTAATACAGTGAAACACTTTCATATCTGCTGTCATTTTTCTCATCTCGTGGCTCAAAGCAGCCCTCTGACCTCACTCTTGATATAGTACATCACAGCACTTCCCAGTTTTCTCACCTTACCCACAGCACACTGTGAAAGCCTGCATATCACATCAGGGTGCGATGATGAACACTCAGTCACACAAGGGCATCTCAGACTCCAGTGGTTTAGCATGCATAAACTGGATGCACTGCACAAAAAAGGGGGGAAAAACTACATATCCTTCAGTTTTCTAACTGTATAAGTCAAAATGTTGCTTAGAAAATACTGACAATAACCTGCAACAGAAACAGAAAAAGGAAACTTCATTCAAGGTGAGTGAAAAGTTTGATTTATACCTGAGTCTTATCTCCTTTGATTCACAAATGAGAAGTGTAACTGTACAATGTGTTGGGGGCAGTCTGGTTGAGGGACACTCAGACCTACTGTAGGTCACAAATACTCAAGTACAGTAAAGCGTGAAGTCTGCAGCTGACTAGATATTGCATGGCTGTCTGTCACTGATCAATCATTCCTGGTCTAGAAGCACTTTCACCTTCATTTTTCTTTCTAAATAATTTTTCTCTAATAGTTCCCATTTTTCACTATGAACAGCTTTTCTCCGTGGTTTATTTTGCAGTAAAGACATCAGGGGATGTTGTAAACTTGTTTTCAGTCATTATGAATTTCTTTGGTAGCAAAAGACAGTACAGCAGCCATTAGAAACTCCTGAATCTTCAAGCTTTTTAAGTCTGACAGGCTCAGATGAAATGCACTTGAAAACACTTGCAGGCCTAGCAACAATGAGGCTTCAAACAGCCCGTAATGTAACAGTCTGTAGATGTAATTATTCTTATCTATTCATTTAAGAATAAAATATAAATATGCAATTCTCCTGTCACCAAATATACTATCCTTTACTAATATTTGATCCATTAAGGTATATTTTTCTGCAGAGCAATAGAGTAACCTAAGCATCGTGTGTGTGTTTTTGTTTTTTGCTTGTTTGTTTTTGTTTCTCTATTAATTTGGTTTATGCATTGAGCAAAAAATGCTCAAGAACCAAGCCTACATTTTAAAATACAGGTGAAACCCAGGAAAAATGAATCCTTTGTAGCACACGTATAATCCAATCAGAAAATAACTTGCCTGTGCCCATGCTACATTACTGTGTGGCCTGTTGGTGCTCTGTTAAAATGGATATACTTTATCACACACAAAAAAAAGCAAGGGTGGTAGTTTTTTTTCTACAAATGGGTCATTTCTAAGTGGTTGCTAGGGATGTATAATTTTGTTTTTTGTGGAAATAATAAATGAGAAACTATTTTTGCATAATTAAAATAATAGAATGCTTTCATAAGGTGTTTATAAGTGAAAAAAAATGCTAAAAGCTGGCCATTTTAGTCTGTCGCTACATGGTTGCTAGGTAACATGATGGTACCATAATATCTGATATAGATGAAGACCTTCAGGGGCTGAAGATGTACCTGTATGCCAAGTTTGTCTGTTCAACTCCTGATGGTCCAGGAGGAGTTCACGGACAAAGAAACGAGCAGCCACACAGAAGTCGTGTATTATTGTATGAGTATATAAGCTCCGTATAAGCCAGTATATAAGCTGCAGTTAATTCTCTGAATTCAGTCCAGCAAACAATTTTTTTGTATCTGACATCAACACTAACCGTACAAAAAAAAGGAGGGCACACCATGCTACCACTTCAGATGAATTGCCTCTTATCCTATTGCAGATGGCAAATCTGCAATAGGAAAAACCCATCTAGCTTATGTAAAAGGAGCACTAAACTGCTGAGGATAAACGGTAAATGCCCCGTAGCAATGGCAGGTAGCAGTAAGAAGCAAACGACAAGCACACAAAACACAGTTAAAACACTGGATACTTTTAGATGCAAATTGAAGATACTACTTGCTTGCATGTCATTGTAATGCAGTAGTGAGAGTCATTACAGGCATGCTGAAATTTTATTATATAACTCCAGTACTGAAGGCACTCCATTGGCTCCCAGTACAATAGAGAATATCCTTTAAAATTCTTCTATTTGCAAAGCTCTCAAAGGTCCCCCCCACCCCGAATACATCTCTGACATGCTCACTGTCTACAACCCAGTCAGACATCTCAGGTCATCAGGTGCAGATCTGTTCCCAGAATTAGATCTAAGTATGATGAAGGTGCTTTCAGTTATTGTGAACCAATTCTTTGGAACAAGCTGCCTGCTGACCTGAGATCAGTTACATCTGTACATGCATTCAAAAACAGACTCAAAATCTTTTTTATTCACCCTTTCACCCTTCTACCACTACTTTAACTCTTCCTACTTCTTTGAGCTGCAGCTACACCTGTACACCTTTCAGGTTTCATTACATCCACAGCTTTGATATTTGCTCCTCCAAACACTGAGATAATGCCTTTAAATGCAGAGCTGAGGCACTATATCAACCAAAATGCTGGAACAAAGTAACACTTTGGCAAATACACTTGTTTACCGTCGTACCCCATAAGACCAGAAGCTCAATACCTACATGATCCATATTTAGCCTAGCTTGGAACAGAAATGCAAGGGAACACAGCTCGCCCTCTCAGTCAAAAGCAAAACAAAATATAGACTCATCTTTAAGAGTACAATTCCAGTAAGGATGGCATTTCATTCATCTGTAGCCTCTGGTGAAAAATATAAAATAACTAAGGCCCTAACAACATAATACATTTGATATATCAAAGCGCTGTTGCCAACAAGAACTATCCAGCTCTGTCATTCGCCCTATTTAAACAAACAGCAACAATTCAAAAGTGATGTAGCCATTAAAAAGAAAAAAAAAGTATGGTGTTAAGAATTGTAAGCATTGCACATGATTTAGGCATTTTAATACATGTAAACATTAAAAGTAGTGCAGTTTTAATCTCTCCAAAAATTTCATTTTTATATACATACTGGATACCAATACCACACTAGATCAATGGATTCATCTGGGGCACAGAAATATGTTCTCTTTCATTAACTCTTCTCTAAATTACTACAAAGACTCAGAGTAGGCTGTTTTTGTTTATACATTTTTAACAGCAACCGCCATCCCTCCAAAAAGGGTTTCCATGTTAAGTTCAAAGCCTTTTTTAGTTACACGGGATCATTCATAGTCCAGCTTTGGCTGTAGCTGTTTCTTCTTACTTTTTGAAGAGGTGCTGCAGGGCTAGTGCTTTTTGTGACCAATTGGTCCTTGGAATCACTAAGATCTTGCAGACTATTTGTGTTGCAATGTGCGCAACAGGCAGTAGAACCAGCTCCCTAAAGGTTGCAACACAAGGCTTTTAATCAGATTTAACTTACATTCTTTTTCAGCACTTTTTTCTCATTGGTTCTTCTTATGTTTGACCAGTATGTGTGTGTTTGTGTCGCTCATCATCACAAGATGTGAGAAACATGCCCCTGCAAGCAACAAGGGACCACTGAAACATCTTGCACAAAAATCTGAGTAATCCAAACTCCAAAATTATCCTCCCATTCTATCAGATGCTTGAACTTTGTATGTTGTTTTTATTAAAGTATTTTTGTCTTGGTTCATCTTTTTAAGAGCTTCTCATTTGATGATTGGTTTGTATGCCTGCAGCTAATGCTTTGTGATTGCAGTATTAATTTATTCAGAAAATCTAATACCTTGACCTAACAGCTTGAGAGAGTGTACAGTGATGAACATGTCAAAAATGTGTTTTTGATGCTCACAGGGTTCTTGCCAGGAGTTGATTGCCTGGCACTGTGCCGGGCTGACAATTTCACTGGTTTGCCATCAGAACTATTGGCTGTTACCACAATTAGCAAGTGGGCACGGCTATTAGCACTAGCAGGTGGTTATCCGATACCCAGGAGTACCTCTGGGGCTATGACTTTTCTGGCTTGAAAACTTACTCATATATATTTTTTTTATTCTTTATGCATGATTTTTGTTAATGCATGTACAGTACAGTGGAAAAGGTCTTAAGTCACCACTCATTTCTTTATATACTGTACTGCTAAAAGTGGTCTTGAACAATAGTTCTCCAGGCTTTTTGAAGATCTTTCAAATGTTTTCTTTGGACATTGGCTACTTTTTCATTCATGTTTAGTCCAGTCTTTGTGCGTGACCATTTCAGAGGACTGACAGTGTGACAGGCATAAAATAGTATTTTTACATCAACAAGGTGATTCCCAGAGAGCTATTCACCAAAAACGTATCTCAACGTTGTGTGCAGTGTGTCCTTAAAAAAAACTTGAGAAAACTGAACAAGTGGAGGACAAAAAAACGACCCACAGCAGATGAACAGTATCTGACAGTCATGTCCTTAAGGACAAGACCCATCACCGATGGGGATATCCTCAAGTGATTAGTGAAAATATAAATACATTTAGAAGTCAGGATAACATTACAACCCCATTTCATAATAGAAAGTGCTTCAGCAGACATCTTATTACCTTGCCCTAATTTGGTGGCCTTGACCTAAACTTTAATACAAATACTTTTAGTCACCCCTGGGTTAGTAAAGATTTAATACATATTGCAGCAAAAATGTGTTTTCATTATTAAAAAAAACTCATTTAAATCACAAAATTTTAAGCATGCTGTAAGAGACTGATATCTTTAACATTTCTACAAATAAGTTTTGGTAACCGCATTCTAGAACAGACAATAAATTTCCATGGCAAACAAATTAGAGAAAGTACACACTGCACTCCCGTACAAGGTTGTATACTACTGTCATAAAGTACTGTAAAGCAGGCACCCAAAATGAAGAACTCAGGAGTCAGGACGTGAACAGAAAATACAGCTTTGTGGTAGGGGTCAGATGAAGAATAGGACCAAGAATTACAAATCTGACACAGACAGAAGATAAACAATATAGAGAAGAGATAGGAGGACAGAATGGGAATACAAAAGAAACCAACTGGAGCAAGAAGAGAACTAAAGACACAGGATGAGAGACATACTGTATCCAAGTGGGGAGACGAGGTTAACCTGGCAGGGAGCCATACAACTATGGGACAGGACACAGAGGAAAGAGACACAGGGGCACTAAGGATAGAGATGAGACTAGGACAGACTGGACATGAAAAGGAACTAACATTAACTAAT
This sequence comes from Cichlasoma orientale, assembly GCA_034780415.1. Lineage (NCBI taxonomy): Eukaryota > Metazoa > Chordata > Actinopteri > Cichliformes > Cichlidae > Cichlasoma > Cichlasoma orientale. The sequence goes on along the minus strand of JAVDPK010001828.1, from coordinate 355,968 downwards.
GGGGAACACAGAGGAACACATGATAACTAAACGAGGGATAGAAAGCAACAACCATTATCCAAGAACAAAACCCACATTATTAAACTAAGAAGACCTAAGAAGACTCTGTATACAAAATATAACAAATTTCATGGCTCAACTCCTTGTGGTTAGTTGATGATGACCTCTTTGGTTTTCATGGTGTTCAGTGCCAGGCTGTTCTCTGAACACCAGGTTGTCAACTTCAGTACCTCCTCTCTCTGTAGGCTGCCTCATCTCCCCTTGTGATGAGTCCGACCACTGTGGTGTCGTCAGCAAATTTGACAATGAGGTTGTTTTTGTGGGCCGGACTGCAGTCATGGGTGTAGAGGCAGTACAGGAGGGGGCTCAGCAAACAGCCCTGTGGGGAGCCAGTGCTCAGTGTGCAGGTGGAGGAAAGATGGGGGCCAAGACTCACACTCTGGGGCCAGTTGGTTAAGAGGTCCAGGAACATGTGAGAGGGGGGAGGCCTAGGGTGTGCAGTTTGGTAGTGAGACTGTCTGGGATGATTGTATTGAAACCCGAGTTGTAATCCATAAAGAGCATGCAAGCGTGGCTCCAAGTGGCTCAACACAGAGTGGAGAGCTACAGCGATGGTGTCCTCTGTGGACCTGTTTGCCCGATATGCAAACTGATGGGTGTCAAAAAAGAAGAGAAACAGGGGATAAAAGACTGAGGTATGCCAAATTATACAAGAACTAGACTTATGGGCCGGACCTGGCACCAGGTCTTATGGAGTGATGAATTGGAACGCATTTGGTTCAAATCTTTATCGATTTGTAAGGGGGCCATCAGGAGAGAGGTACAACAGTGAGCGTCTGCAGCTATCTGTAAAAGATGCTGGAGGTTCTGTCATAGTTTGGGGCTGCATTTCAGCCAGTGGTGTTGGCGATTTGATCAAAATTGATGGAATTATGAATGCAGAAAAGTACCATCAGAGTTTGATCCACCATGAGGTACCATCTGGAAAGCATCTCATTGGCAATGACTTCCTTTTCAGCATGACAATGATCCCAAGCACACTGCCAATGCAGTAAAAGCATACCTGGATAGAAAAATGCACAATGGAAAACTATCAGTCGTGAACTTGCCTGAAAATGTTGAGGTTTTGGCCTCATGTAGGGCCATAATGAAAGCAAGAAGAACTTTGAATGTCTTTCAAGAAGCCTGGAGAACTATTCCTGAAGACTACTTAAAGAATTACAAACACATACATACATTATATGCTGTCCCATTTATATCGGACTTCTTTTTCCAATATTTATTTTTTTCTTCTCACTTCCAACATGAAGTTAGGTTAGAGGAGAGCCAGTGCCCCACCCTTCACCGTCACGTTAAAGCTGCAATGTGTTATTGAGGACACACAAAGGACAAACATGAACACTAAGGTCCCAACTTGTCAGCGGTAGCTGAACTGCATCTGGTGCTGCATCATTAAAAGCAAGGGACATAGTGACAGAGACAGGAACATTAGGGCACATAGGTTACTGCAAACACATATAAAGGAAAACTTCCATCACCTCTAATTGAATAGGTGAGTGTTTCCTCCTTGAATGATTGAAGACCTGCTTAATAAAGACACAAAGCTAAATAGACAAAAAAAAGACATATTATACCAGTACAATCACATTTAATAACTCCATACATTATTCACACTTCTGAAAAGATTATTAAATGCTGTCAGATACTGTATATGCAAGTTTGCAGGTGTTGTATTTATATATTTTTTCATCTCAGTTCATCTTTATAAAAACTGGCATGTGCTGTGTAATTGTTATCTAGAATAGTCAAACATACAAAACATCAGCAGTTTGACAAAAGGTTTGCTCTAACATCCAAACTTCAATAAAATGTGCACAACCAAAATATTCCTGCAATAATATATTTCGATTTAAAAGGTAAACCACATTATTTGTGCAAAAAAATGGCCAAATTACGTTGAAATTTTATTTTCTGTTGATCAACGCATTTATGAAATAGGTTAACTGACTTTTGTTGGTTCTAAATGTCAGAGCAAAAAAAAGGATGGATTAAGTTACCCCAATAATGACACCCTTTGATATATCCCTCTGCTTTACCATAATTCAGCTGCTTGATTTTTTACTGACTGGACATGGAGCAATGTCAAGCAAAACACCACCACCAACATCACCAACAACAACCACTGACTGATGAATGACTGCTGAGATGGAGACGGGGATCGAAGGGATTGATCTGCACCCTGCTATCTCATCCCTGTTTTTACCCTCTGTCAAACAGGTGCCAAGGGGAGATGGATTCTGTCTGCCGAAGGAGTGGATTAATGGCAGCAGCAGAAGAGGGTCTGGCTGCACCCTGGACCCAGCTGAGTGGTGCTCTCCTCTGGGCAGAATAGAGGCAACAGCGGTGGTATTGACAAAGCTCCAGGAGAAGAGGTGGTGCCAATGCCTCAGGTAGAGTGGGGAGAGGATTGGGAGAGGAGAAGCTCTCTCCAGCCTTATTTAGACACTAATGCACACACATAAACTCTCGTGTATAAACACACCCTTGCAACCACCCCATTAGAATACCTCTTTAGGGCATAATAATGGATGGTAAAAAGGTTCAACCTCTCATTCACCTTTATTCAGTCTTCCCGCTCTGTGAACTTACCAGCCAAGGTAATGAATATGCATGTATGCGTAGATTATGTTCACAAGCTCAGCATAAAGAATATGAATTGCCAATTGAACTGAGCTAATGGCACAAACATAACCCTTTGTTCAATTTCCATTGACTTATTGGGCGCTTAATTAATTGTCTGGCTTGAAATTACAATGGATATTTTTAGTGCATGGAGATGTATTCTGTAAACATAGATTACATTACTCTAACTGAGGGAATAGAAAATATGTCTAAATCACTCCTAATATCACATCAGCGCTAATGGCAAAACAAATGGCGCAAGCTCATTCATCTTTGCCAACAATAACTCAATTAACTGTAATATGATACATTTAATGTGCGAGTGGTCACACTTGATTGGTAAACTTTGAAGGTCACAGTCCAGGAACTCGGCCTGTGTGAAAAAAGTGTTATGAATTCACTCGTCGCCTAGAAGGCCCCGAGTGTTGTGATGGGGGAGAACAGAGAAGTTCAGTATGCTACCGGCATCCATCTCTCCCTCTCTCACTTTCAGCACATCTCTCCTGTGAAACATCACTGACAATTTCTCAATGCAGCAGAAGTGCTAATGCTCTTTTTTTATATATATATATTTATAAAAGATGCTCAGCAAGACAACAGGGTGTGCCCTGTCTCAGATTAATGAGTACTCAAATGCAAGCAGACAGCAGTTGAATTAACAACCTCATCTCCCTCCATCTCTACCTCCTTTCCTCTGTCTGCTTTGTGTGTGTGTGTTTTCTCAAGACTCTACCGACTAATTAAAGGAATTGCATCACAAAATGTATGCTTCCTTTTTTATCAACCCTTAGTCCTTCATCACTGAGAACGCAAAAGAGTGATTGCCAATCCCCGTCTCAATGCTCATCTTATGACAAGACATCCTTTTTGTTGGTGTTTGCTGTGTTAAGACCTTTGCAGGGCTTTTCACACGTCAGACATATTAAAATTACGAATGTGTGAAAAAAACTTTGAATTATCTCTCGCTGCGATTCACAGATGGAAATGAGAGAAAACAGCTGGAGGTAGACAGAAGTGTCACAGCAAACTCTTATTACACATTTAGCATAATGTAAATGGTGAGATAACACCTCTATAGTTCAATAAATCAAATTAAATCATGTCTGCAACATGTAACTTTAAAAGCTCTCGCTGAAGCACCAGTACACATCGACAAGAGGATGGGTGATGTGATTCTTGTTAAATGACAGTTAAGTGACACGTGACAGTTCCTGATTCACAGATACAGAAATAGGCCAGAAGCAGAGACTTTACAAGTACACGAGGTGCGAGGAGCACCTTATCTGTGACTTTAACCTTGGGCTTTTGTAACTGCACCATCTACAGTATGCAAATATAAAAAAAATCTAATACCAGTCTTGTGAAAGACTTAGGTTGGGTTTTTTTTTTTTTGTTTGTTTTACTTTAACCTTCCTAAAGTGTTAGCTTTCTGCTACCATTGCTTATGTTAACGGGTCAGTTTTGACCCATGTCTTAAATCA
>JAVDPK010001828.1:297832-349460 GCA_034780415.1 Cichlasoma orientale | reverse complement strand
AGCGTCCACCATTAGGGCGCAGGAACAGGCATCTTAGACTCTTTACTCTGAATGGGCTTCTTGGAGGACTCACTCCGTCTCCTGAATTTGAAAATATCTGATAGGATGCCAAAGCAATGGTATGTAAATGCACAACGTAATTATTTAATGTTTGTGTTGTGCATTTTGGATTGTACTGTATATATGTCTTTGGAACATACCTAAATTGTTCCCAGAATTTCATAAAATAATATACACAACAAGCAAACATATACAGGATGAATGAGTTTGTGAATGTGTGTGTGGTCTTCCCAAACATCCCACCCCCAATACCTGCAGCAACCATCTACCTTCAAAGAGGGTAAGATGCCCCACAATGAAATACAGATAATAAATACTCAAGGAAAGACAGAGAAACAAGCAGAAATAACAACAGGCAGTGTGGTGGCTCACGCTGCCAAGGTGCTGATTTCTATATACCTTGGTATACAGTAATAGCATTATACCTCTAAAACCTAGTAATCAAAAATTATATCACCACCACAGAGAGTAGTTGGGGAGTTAAAAATAATGACAGACAAAATGAAACGTAATGCAGCTTCTTAAAATTTTAGGAGCCAGGGATTCCGAACAAACCAATGTTGTAGCTGTGTTTGTTATAAAAAAAAATTTTTACTACGATTTAATTGCCAATTAACCCTTTAAAGGCCACACCGATTTAAAAAAAAAAAGTTATGAAAAAAGTTCTGTATTTTCTACTCATTTGGAACAACAATAACAATTATCTTAATTTTTTTGTTGAAACATCCCAATAGTTTTGTTTTTTTTTTCTAAATAGAGGCCTCTACCAAACAATTGAGATTGCCCTTTATGGTAAAAGTCAGAATACATAACCAGATTAATGAAAATCAAATAAAATTTTTGCACTCTCTTAAATCTTCTCAGCAAAAGCCATGAAGTTTCCACAAATCTGTTAGTGCAACAGAACCCCCTGCAGCAGCAAATTTTGGGGCATCAGATCCCCCTAGATCCTCCCCAGTATTTTGTAAAGCACTGTTGCTGTGCATTCAAGACAAGGGACATATTGTATCACTTGGATTTGCACCTTTGTACAGAGTAGCACCATTTCAGCCTGTCACACTGAAGTGGCAGATGTCTGCACTTGTGTGAACACACATCTGGCAGTGGTTGTGAAGGTCTTGGAATGTATCGCTGCTTCTGAAACAAGCTGTTATTGAGAGGAGGATGATGGTCAGTCAACTTTAGATGCTGGCATGTTGACTTGCTTCAAATTGTGGGCAACTCCAATCAGTTGGCTTCTTGTTCAACAGGGCACAGTCGCTTACAGACAGCCCAGCAATCTGAGACGAATATGTCAAAGATATATCCAAACAGTGTAAAGTTCCATCGCCTTGACCTTGCTGGGGTCTTGTACATGTGTACCAGCATACCAGAAACCTCCTATATGTTGAGTGTAGGTATGAATGAGTGATGGGCAAAGTACATCTATCTTTCTGTGGGGCTCTTTGCTCCACCATTTGATAGTAAAAAGACACATGATCCCACAGGCGTCAGATTATATCTACATATTTATTTCTAGACGTTCACCATGTTAAAAAAATTAAAATATGTTTTAGATTTTAGATTCTTCTACTTCATATTATGGCAAGAACTACTCAACTAAGTAAAGAAAAATGACAGTCCATTACTTTAAGAAACTAAGGTCAGCCAATCTAAAAAATTTCAATTAGTTTGAAAGTATCCTCAAGTACAGTTGCAAAGACCATCAAACGTTATGATGAAACTGGCTCTCATCAGGAAAGGAAGACCAAGAGTTCCCTCTGCTGCACAGGATCAGTTCATCAGAGTCACCAGCCTCAGAAACCACAAGTTAATTGAACTGCTGCAAAGAAGTCACTTCAAAGGAAGAACAAGAGGAAGAGAATGGCTTGGGCCAAGGGACACAAGGAATGGACATTAGACTGGTGAAAATCTGTCCTTTGGTCTGATGAGTCCAAATTTGGGATTTTTGGTTCCAAATGCCATGTCTTTGTAAGACGCAGAAAAGGCGAGCGGATGGTTCCTACATGTGTAGTTCCCACCGTGAAGTATGGAGGATGAAGTGTGACGGTATGGGGGTGCTTTGCTGGTGACACTGTTGGCGATTTATTCAAAATCCAAGGCTCACTTAACCAGCATGGCTACCTCAGCATTCTGCAGCAACATGCCATCCCATCTGATTTGTGCTTAGTGGGACCATCATTTGTTTTTTTAACAGGATGACCCAAAACATACCTCCAGGCTACGTAAGGGCTCTTTGACCAAGAAAGAGGGTGATGGAGTGTTGCGTCAGATGATCTGGCCTCCACAATCACCTGATCTAAACCCAGTTGAGATGGTTGGGATGAGTTGGACCACAGAGTGAAGGCAAAACAGCCAACAAGTGCTCAGCACCTCTGAGAACTCCTTCAAGACTGTTGGAAAACCATTTCAGGTGATTACCTCATGAAGCTGATTGAGAGAATACAGCTTTGCTCACTCTTGGCAATCAAAGCAAAAGGTGCCTAATTTGAAGAATCTAAAATCTAAAACACATTTTGTTTTGTTTTTTAACACTTTTAAGTTTACTACATGATTCCTTATGTGTTCCTTCATAGTCTGGATGACTTCGGTATTAATTTACAATGTAGGAGAAAAAAAAAAGAAAAACATTGAATCAAAAGGTGTGTCCAAACTTTTGACTGGTACTGTATATGTTGACTGTAGGCATGAATGAGTGATGGGCACAGTGCATCTATCTTTGTGTGGACCTCTTAGCTCCACCATGTCACACTCAAAAGAGACGTGATCCCACAGGCATCAGAATGCTCATAAAAATTGTAAATTAATTATCTTGACATGACAACTTTCCCCCTAAACAACAATTAAACCATATGGTTAAGCATGTTTTTAAATGGCAAAAATATAAATTGTTTCAGAAAATGTTTCAGAAAAATATAGGGACTGATAATGGTTGGCCAGAACATTAAAGGATTAAACACCGTACACACACGCACACACACACAATCTCAATTTCACTATATTTATCTCAAGAACTGCATTACCTGTTAGGTGTAGATTAACCTTTTGCCAATCAACTTGTACATTACCAGTTAGCCTTACTTAGTATCTGCAAGCTCCTCCTGTAAAAGGATTACAGGGTTCTTGTGCCCAAGATACACCATTCAGACATGAGAGAGAGCAGTAATAAAGGGAGGATGGATGTGTGGGTGGAACTGGGATTGGGATTTAAGCGATTTGCAGACAAGGCAGAGGCACGGGCAGAGGGGTCGGGGGTGCCTGATGGATCGCTTTCTGTGAAGAAGCAAGAGGACTTGGAGTACTTTTTCTACTGTCCCCAATTGTCCCATTTGTCTGTGTCAGAGCACAATACAGATGTGTGAGTGTAAGACAGGAGTTCATTTTGAAGAGCATTTTGCTGAAAAGCACAAGTGATGATCACTTCTCCATCTAAACCAGAAATTCATGTACAAGTCCACGAGGAAAGCTCTGTTTATATGATAAACATTTTACCTTTGATTAAAGGTACTACATGTGGCATTTTACCATCAATAAATCATTACTACATTAATTTGGAGATACCAGTATAATGTCTAGAGGAAGCCCTAAGGAAAGATTTCCAACATGTTAGTCTCTTCAGGGAAGTAAAAGAGAAATGAAAAACATGGTGCAATGCCTGGAAGAGGAATGTGTGTGTGTGTGTGGGAGGGGGGGGGGGGACTCAAACTTCTTCTACGTGACAGTTGTATTAAATTTAGAATCAAACAAGCAACTATGTGAGACTATGTGGCCTGGTAACTGAACAAAAACAGTAAGCTAACCAAGGCACATATATAGTCATTAATACTTGACTACTAAAAAGACCTTGAGATAAAAGAATTATTATGAATACACTAGACTACCCACATAAATCAGCCAGAGCATGAAACAAATTAATCATTTATCCTGGGTGTTTATGCTATCACAAGCTTACATCCTGCATTCAAACAACCAGCTGGTATCCACAGAATGATACCGGAAAAGCACAAAAAAAATGATGCAACCAGATACCAGAGATGCCAAAATTATTTTAAATTCTTATCAGGACCATTATTAAGCATTTTTACATCTATAGCTGATTTTTCACAATTATTGAGGGGGTTTTTTTTGGCCTTTTTGCCTTTATTAGATAGTGCACAGCGAAGAAAGACAGCAAAGTGGGGAGAGAGAGAGATACAGGGGAAGACACACAAGAAAAGGGCCGCAGGTCGAACACGAACTGGGCCGCCCGCACCACAGGCATGTGGCGCCTGCTCATCCACTGAGCCACCCGGGCGCCACATTATTGAGTATTTTACTCTGTCATGTTTCTTGTCAAACAGAAAAAGAAAAAAAAAATCATGTTGACAGTGTTCGCTCCATTTATATTATGTGTCTGTGTCTTGCACAGAAGCAGCAAGAAAGTAAGCGCAGGATTAGTTTAGACTATTGGACTAGTTCATAGAAATTATGCAATTTTTTGGCTTTCTGCTATTTCTCCCATTCACTTTATGGTCTACTGCTGCACCTGAGACTGAAAAGTACACCTGGCTACAAGGAGGCATAAATGAACTACTCTGGACTTTGAGTTCAAACTTATATAATTCAGCTCAATGTAAAAGCTCAATTGTACGGACTCTGGTTTATACTGATCCATAATATATCCTGAAATTTATGAACAAAATAATAACATATGTGAATTGATGGCTTTAGACAAAAATTATATTGAAATATGACATCTTATTTTACTGTTAATTATTGTGGTTAGCCACAATTTGTGCCATTCCAGCCTCTAGCATCCACTGAAGTAACTTTTAGATTCTCTAAAATATGATTAACCGTCATCTGTGAAAACCCAGAAGGCTGTTTTATAAGACTTGCTGTACATAATGACTGTATTGTTGCAACAATGATCAATCTACAACAAAATAGAAAGCCAAAGTGAAACCAGAACCTCATACATTTTCTTTCAAACACAATACATATACAGTCATTTTCAATATTTATGTATTATTTGCAGCAGCAGCATTTATTGAACCCCCAGTTCCCTTGAGCTTTGTGGGCTAAGCATATACCTTATTCTGTGACTGCAGGACACAGTCCTGAATGTTTTGGGAGTTTTTAGGCAGCAGCGTTTACACATAAACAAGAGAACTGGTTCGTTTTATGGATATACGGTGCTTAACAAATTTATTAGACCACCTGGCATAAAAACAAGAAAACACAAATATTTTAAAAAGCTGTCAAAAAAACTTGTTTAAAACTTAAAAAATATATGGTTATTTTTTAGGGAAATAAACTAAATTCACATTTCTATACCCAAATTTGAGCTGGCATGCTGGACTTTTCTGAGAAGTCAGAAATCAATCAAGGATAACATTAAGCCACTAGAATTAATTTCTCTGTTCAGGAATGCAAATAAATAACTCCAATTTGGCATCCTAATCAAAAATAATAATTTATTTTAAAAAAAGAAATTTGTAAAACAGTAAATTTGAAAAATTCATAAATAATAATATTTTGAATTTAGTATTAAAATTATCTTTTCAGTTTAAAAAAAGCTTATGTACACCTTTACAGAAACAGGAGTTTTTGTAATTACCAATACTGTTAATTTAGAGCAGCTGTGGCATAATCTGTTAAGCACTGTAAATAAAGTAAAGCCTTTTTGTAGAGAATGATTTGTCATAGTGTAATGTTAGTATGTATATTTTAATGACCTGTGTAGAGAAAGTAATAGTTTTTTGTTTTTTTTAATTGGACAAAAATTTATGCTGTTATATAAGAACAGGGGGCGGATGTGGCCCGCGGGCCTTGAGTCTTACACTCAAGTACAAGAAGTACAAACTAGGGCTACAGAAGACCATCAGTACACAGATGTTAGCTAAAGAGAGGCAGTGTGTCAGTTTCAAAGCAGCATAAAGAGTAGAACAGCAGCAGTTTAGAAGCAACACTACAGCCATGTTTCAAAATAAGTTAAATTCCCCATCAAGGGCACCAGTTAAACAGTACAGAAACTATGCAAATTGACTATGAGCACATGTGTGCATGTCCAAAATGCTAACATTACAAAGTCTTAAGCGAACCAATAGAAAATTCCTAAAACAGAGGCAACAATAGCAGGAACAGAACTAATTCAGTACAAAACTATAATAAAAGGCCCAAAAGCGAAATATTCAAAACTATGTTATTTCTCTTCTACACAAAAGAAAATCACAGAATATATAAATTAGAAAGCAAAGCCACATCAGAAAATTAATTCTTACTTAATTCTGAAGAAAACACTGCAGGCAGATCAACATAAGCTTAAGAGCAGAAATTAGCAGCCAGCAGATGCAGAGACATTAACCACAAGCAGATCTGGGGGCAGTAATCTCCATAAACAGTTATCTGCTAAGTCAGGCAATAGCTGAAGGGTTCCCTGGTTGAGGGGGCAAAGGAGAGCAATACGATCAACACAAGCAGCTACAGCACAGATATTCCATCTCCCAAATCAACAATACATACAACACAATATGTACTAATTTTGATATTGTTTTAGCAATAGGCCCATCCATGCCTGAAGTCAGCATACATTCCCCCCACCCCCACCTCTCCTGAGCTGTAACATAACGTGCATGCTAATGCAACAAATTTAATAACAAAAGTTGCTCTTTATATTGTGAGTCTGTAGTGTACAGTATTGCCCTAAAACTCAAGCGTTTACATTTTTAGTATAGTCTGAGTTTTTCATATTGTCACCTTTCCAGAATTATCACTAATCAAGGCCTGCTCACATGTAGTATAATATAAAGTATGGACTCAGGATACAATAATGGACACATACTGCAAATACCTGATGAAGAGCCTCAGCTTCTCTGGATACATGAAAACGCCTCTTCGGACTTGAAGTGTTTCGACGCGCTTGGCTGAGTAGACAGGTGACTTGGTAAGGACAACCTAAATTATGAAGCAACGACGCATTGAATAAGCATTGGAGTTTCTTTTTCCTTTACACACAGAAGACACACAAATTCGTAGAGTTAAGACATGAAATTACAGGTGTGTGGCAGAAAGACGCAAAGCAGTGCCAGATTAAGGCCTGACACACACCTTTAGCCGGACTGCCATGTTATGGACATACGTCTACAGCCACCCATCCATTTTCTTCCGATTATCCAGTTCACGGTCGCGGATTATATGGAAGTTTGTTTTCGCCACTATAAAAACATTTTGGAAAACGTTTTTCATCCAGAAGTTAAAATTGTGGGTCTAAAAAAAATTCCTCAGTTTCCAGTTATTGTCTCAGAAGTTTAAGTGGGTAACTTGAAATTCTGAGAGTCTAACCTGAAATTCCGACTTAAGGATTGTAAATAAATAAAAAAAATAATTTAGTGGCAGAAGCAAACTTCCATACAGGAGGGACCCTGATGTATATTTAAATTCCTAGCAAGAAATGTGAAAAAAGTGTTATGGAGAAAATACCTTAGAGACCAAAGAGACAGTAGCATTGAAAATATGACAATTTAAAATTTAATTTGTCAGAAAATCAAATTGATGAAGCAATGCTTCAACAAAATTTCCACAGCAATAGTATCACACTAAATATATGAGACAAAAGCCTGATATGACCAAACTTTATTTCTTTCAGATGTTTTGATGGATCTGTTTACAATTACAATCCCATCATATTTAGATTACTCTATATAGATTACACTAATGGGTAAGTGTTAAAGATACTGTCACACTCCTTAATGAACTTTCATCACTACTACTACATTTGATTAGTCTGCGTTTAAATGCACTCAGAGAGTGTAGAGGAAATATTTAGTTATAATACTCTCTCTGCACTCAGGAGTCTTGTGAAAATGCAAAGAGATGATTACAGTCATTTACATCAACTCTGCAGATGATCAAAAGAGAAGCTGAATACTTTAAAAAAAAAATGAAAACATTTGGCAAAAGAGACCAGTGTACAAAGTAATGACCTTCCTCTGATTCTCTTCTCTGTCTTTCCGGCTGAGAACTCTCCTCTGCCTGATCTCTGGCACACATCAGCTGAGTTGTCCCTTGCAAGCCTCCTGTCACACAAAATAAATTGCCTTCGGTGTGAATGGGTCAAAACAACACAGAGATGTCATTATTTCACTGCAATTGATCATACCTTGGGAAACACAAGTCAATAGTTTCTATAATTGCAATGTCTCCAGCCCCTCAGAGGTTCTTCCATGAGGGCTCCTTTGCTTCTTTTCATCTTCACACTGATTACGGCTTTCATGTCTGATGTGTTTACCACCTTTGAAAATTATGACAAACATAACACCACGATCTGCACCCTTGAAAATATGTGTTTTATGACTGGGACGGGGGTGGGGGGCTGCACGATAGACTGAAACCTAATGCTTCACTTTAGATAAGTTTCAGCTTTGGATCCCTATTAATATTTTAGGTAGGCTGCCATTTTCAAACTACCACAAATAACACGAAATGCACAGAACAGCTAATGAATATTAGCTGTACATTCAGGCCAACATAGGATTTGGAAACTGACAAGCTGTTGCTATTGTCAAATGTATTCATCTTGCAATTGACTTATGGATGATTTTTTTATCCGACCCTATACAAAAGGCCCTTGAACTGAGGGGACTTCATTATGACATTTTGGTACTCTGATCATTTTTATGGCCATTAAATAAATGAGGATAAAGTCTGTCAATAAACCACTCAGTCACTTATTTGATTCTTCGCTTTGTGTGCTAATCCATCTAGCTACATATACATTCATTACGGTGACATTCTTGTTCAAAGACCCCTGTGTTGCGCCAATAATTTCTGTCTTTTGCAGTCTTATTTAAAAACTATTGACATCAGAGATCAATGCTCTGTGTCAATCAAACTCTAATCTAACTTTTGCTCCCACCAAAAACAACTCGCATCCATGCAGATACTTTAACAATATGTGAAAAATTGTTTCAATTACTGGTATCTATAGAAACTATTGTCTTAAGAGTAAAATCTGTCAACAACAAAAATAACCGTTAATTGCAACCCTAGATCCACGTGAAATAAACAGTTTAGATTTATTTTTAGTGATTAGGCCTGTTTTATTTGCCCCTCGCTGTGAAACTATATCACATAATTAAATCCACAAACTTATGTTACAGCACATTCATAAGCCCAGAGTCATGCTGTGGTAAACCAACAGTATATAGCAAAATGAAAAACGTTGGTCCTGCGCAGGCAACAAAGGAAAAGTGTGCTGAGACTCACGTGGAGTTTAATGAAAGTGAAGTCCTGCAGTGTGGAGTCAGCCAAGCCTTCTGTCAGGCCTCACTTGTTCAGACACCACAGGCAAAAATGTTCTGTCTCCGTGAGCAAGCATTCCCTAACTTTGCAGATCAAAACACTGATGGATTTTAATGCACTGCCCAGTGTTTGATTTTACTATTCATTTTCAACACTTGTGCATTCTTAACCCGATCAGACGGCGGCAGGTTGCTAATAGTATCGTATACAAAGATACACGTGAAATACAGGCTCTCTGACCATCATCACTTTCTAATATCCTAATAAAAACAAACACAGTAAATATGCCATTTTGTCACACCTGCACACACACAAACACACACACAGACACATTCACACACTGCATTGTGTCAGTATCATCAGTCCCTAATGTAACCATCTGCTCCACTCTGTATTTCTTTTATGCATAAAATGCTAACCAACTCTTGGCAAAGAGCCCTCACTCACCATCTCACATGCATCACAGTAAATTAATGGGTTACCTTAGAGAAACATGAATAGAATTTTGTGGGTCTAATGGGAAATTAAAAAATGGCTAACAACCCTGAATCAGCCAAACTAATAGAGAGTGCTGCTGAGGTATTCTGGACAGTGCCAGAACCACGCCTAAACTGCCAAATCGGCAGTTGGTTCCATAACAGCAGACGTAATAAGCACTAAAGTGGAGTATGAATCAGACAAAAGGCATTCCCTTAAGCAAAAACTATTGGTCCATTATCTGAAATATTCTTTCTTTTAATAAATGTGCATGCTTTTAAATGTGTTTTGAAATCTGATTCAAAAGGCTTTTTTCCCCACAAAGTAGTGCACACAGCTCTTTGAGCTGAGTCTACTCAATTTTATCTTTCCTATTATCAGCTAGTTAAATGAAATAAACAGATCCAAATAAAGGTGTTTTATTCTGTGCAGCCAGTGTCTTGTGTGGCTTATAGGCTTCCATCAGTGACAAAAACACAGTGGGCTACGCTGTTGCAGTAGGGACATGTTTTTTTTTGGGGTTTTTTTAATTATCAGTAGACTATTAATCTGTGGCTGAAAATAGTCTTCTACAAATATTTATTATTTAATCCAGGTTCAGTAAAATTTATTTACACCTATGATACCCAGCTGTTTAGGTAAATTATTAAGCTATAATGAAAAAATAAATTTATGTAAAAAAAAAAAAAAATTCAGCTTCTTGGATTGCAATTTTCTGAGCTCTGTTACTGAGTTAAGTTTTGCATTTTTAACACTTTAGTACAGATATTAGAAAAAAAACTAATCCTTGAGCACTTATACTTCATAATTCTTATGAAAACTGATTTGAAGGTGAGCGCTGCTAATTCAAAGGTGGCAACATCAACACCTTCAATTCCCTCTTTTACACCTCCTTTGACTTCACCTCTTCTATCAGCCAACATGGTTTAATCTAAAACACAAGCCTCGGGTTGCAAAAGTCACTCTACATCTTGTCAGGACAATATTTTCACTGCCTCCTTTTCCCAGCGGCGATGACCTTCCTGTGTCTCTCTGATCTGTGTAGCAAAGACACCCAGCCCACATTGACAGGACTGCGAAAGGCAGCCAGGCATATCTTAATCCATTCTAGCTCTGTTCTGCTTCGGCCCGGGCTGTGTGAGGTGCTGCTGGAGTTCTCTCTGCATATCAGAAGGGTTTTCTCAACCAGCTGGTCCATTAGTCCGAATGGAAGATGCTAGTCGAGGCTGGGGAGTTTTAGACAGCTGACAGAAACAGAAGTATTCTGTCATTTCATGTTAGGCGGCTAAACCCAGTGATTTTCTTAGACCTTTCCCTCCTGAAATATTCAGGCTGTATTTGTGGAAATATGTGCACTTTTTCATTTTCTCTCCATGTTAATGCTCTTTTGTTAAATTATTCATTGGTTAAAAATGTGCCAACATGCTCATTGTAGGCAACGGTGTTAAGAGCAGAAAACTCAGACTCTCAGATGCTAAACACTTTTGAAAAGGGATTCACAGCACATTAACTCCGCACGCTGCTGTTAAGGTAACTTTGAATCTATCGGCTTGCAGGGGGTAAAAAGCCATAGAATTTTGTAAATCTACCTGTTGAATTTAAGTGCATAAATTGAATCTGAATTGCTAATAATTTTAAATGCCTAACTCGCAAAGTTGTGTTTCCATAAATAGCCACATGGCTTCATCGCAGCCTACCACACCACAGTGTTTTGCAAAGCGCACTTCAGCATAACAGTTCTAGACTGTTGCACTTTATATAACTCCTCTTCCATTGAGCTTAAACAGGAGAATAGAGAGGTGTTTTCACTTGAAAGTGACAGTTAAATGTTTGTGAAATGCTGTATGCTGCTGGTGGGCTGGTCTGTGTGTCTCTCTGGTTGCCTTCACAGATGGAGAGGAGTGCCCCGGGTAAGTGGAGACCAAGCCAAGGATATGAAACAGGGATGACCAGGCTCCCACCGGAAGACAGCGGAGGAACTGAGGGATTGTGGGATTTCTGCAACAATAGATAATTAGTCAGGAACATCTGCTGGAGGAAGTTCCCCTGTACCTCATGGGCAGCAGATCTTAAATCACTCATTGGCTTAGAGTCAAAATGAGCAGTTCCAGCTATTTACTTTGATAAATCGTTTTTATAAATCACCAAGGTCACCTGTACACTTCCATATGGCTGTGAGGAGGTGGTACGTGAACATCCATTCCCACTGTGGTAAATCAATGATCTCAAACTGAGTAAAACTGAATTGTATACTTATTTTTTCCTCCTTTTTTTTGTTTTTTTTTTTTCACTCATCTCAGCTTTAAGAATCTGACAATCACCTAATTATACAGTGTGCTAGGTTATTTGGCAACAGGTCAGTATGACTGGGTATAAAAAGAGCATCTCAGAGTTTCTCAGAACTAAAGCTGGACAGAAGTTCATCAATCTGCAAATTGCATCTACAAATTGTGGAACGATTTCAGAGTATCTCACCATCTACAGTACATAATATCATCGAGATCCCCAGAATCTGAAAAAAATCTCTGTGCCCAAAGAACAAAGCTGAAAATCAATATTTGATGCTCGTGATTTTCAGGCCCCCAGGTGGCACTGTATAAAAAAACGGGCATCATTCTGACATGGAAATCACTGCATCAGCTCAGGAACACTTCCAGAAATCACTGTCTGTGAACACACTTCACTTTGCCATCCACAAATGCAGGTTTAAGCTCTATCACGCAAAGAAGAAGAATACTGCCACGTTCTCTGGGCCAAAGCTCATTTAAAATGGACTGAGGCAAAGTGGGAAACTGTTTTTTGGAAACTGCATCCTCCGGACTAAAGAGGGAGAGGGACCATCCAGCCTGTTATCAGCACTCAGTTCAAAAGTCTGCATCTCTGAGATAAGAGGGTGCATTAGTGCCATGGAATTGGTAGTTTTGAACATCAGAGCTGAAAGGTATATACATATTTTAGAGCAACATATGCTCCAATCCAGATGTCATTTTCAGGAAGGGTTTTGCATATTTCAGCAATACAATGCTAAACTGCATCTATTACATCAGCATGGCTTTGTAGTAGAAGAGTCCAGGTGCTAAACTGGCTTGTGTGCAGTCCAGACCTTTCACCAACTGAAAAACAGTTGGAGCATCATGAAATTAAAAATATGACAGAGAAGACCCAGGACTGTGGAACAGCTAGAATCCCACATCAGACAAGTTCTCCGACATTCCCAGACATTTTCAGACTGTTGTTAAAAGAAGAGGCTGCCATTAAACTCAAAATGAGCTAATATTTGTTTCTTAAAATTATATATTTTCTCAATCATTTTCTCAATTTAAACATTTGACATGTTTTCCACGGTCCATTGTGATTAAAATATCTGTTTATGAGATTTGCAAATCATTGCATTCAGTCAAAGTCCCAAATTCGTTCTGTGGGTGTGTCCAAGAAATTTCATTGCATTTTATCCAATAGTTGTGAAGATGCTTCTTGATGAAACAAAGTGTCATAATGTCAGATGATTTTATCCTTACTGGACTTTGAATTTCTGTGCATAATTTGACAGAAATTCATCTTAAGAGATATAATAGTTGTAATAGTGATAGCTTCCTCTGGACAAAAACAGTCCAGCTTCATCTTTATCCAGTTTGTCTGGATTGCCAAATCTAAGAAACATGGTGTCTAATCAGATACTTCCTCTGGATGGCATTACTTTGGCCTCCAGTGACACTGTGAGGAATCTTGGAGCCATTTTTGACCAAGATCCTTTAATGCACATATTAAACAAATATACAGGACTGCTTTCTCACATTTGCACAATATCTCTAAAATTAGAAACATCCTGTTTGAGAGTGATGCTGAAAAGCTAGTTCATGCATTTATTACTTATGCCTTCAGTTGATCCAAAATGCTGCAGTGAGAGTACTGACAGAGCCTAGGAAGAGAGAGCATATTTCTCCCATATTGGCTTCTCTTCATTGGCTCCCTGTTAAATCCAGAATAGAATTTAAATTCCTTCTCCTCACATACAAGGTCTTGAATAAGGCCCCATCTTGTCTTAAAGACCTCATAGTACCGTATCACCCCAATAGAGCGCTTTGTTCTCAGACTGCTGGCTTACTTTGGTTCCTAGGGTATTTAAAAGTAGAATGGGAGGCAGAGCTTTCAGCTTGCAGGCCCCTCTTCTGTGGAACCAGCTCCCAGTTTGGATTCTAGAGACAGACACCCTCTCTATTTTTAGGATTAGGCTTAAAACTTTCTTTTCTGATCAAGCTTATAGTTAAGGCTGAATCAGGTTATGCTACAATAGGCCTAAGCTGCTGGGATGTTTCTTCTATATTCGCCTCTTGTCTCTCTTGACTCTCCACGTGTTTATACACCACTCTACATTTAATCATTAGTTATTATTAATCTCTGACTCTCTTCCACAGTATGTCTTTTGTCCTGTCTCTCTCTCCTCACCCCCAACTGGTCATGGCTGCCCCTCCCTGAGCCTGGTTCTCCTGGAGGTTTTTTCCTGTTAAAAGGGAGTTTTTCCTTCCCACTGTTGCCAAGTGCTTGCCCATGGGGGGTCGTTTAATTGTTGGGTTTTCTCTGTATTATTGCCGGGTCTTTACCTGACAATATAATGCGCCTTAAGGGGGCAGTTGTTGTGATTTGGTGCTATATAAATAAAACTGAATTGAACTGAATCTTAGAGACAACATGGACTACTGACCCCACTAAGTTAAAGATACTTTAATATCATTAACATCATCTTCTGATCCCCTCAATCATCAAATGCCACATTGGGGCTGCACCTGCTCCTGTGGTGTAACCTGACCATCAGCGAAGAAATGCATTCTATTTAGAGCGTCAAGAAATAAGGTAAATAAATAAATAAATGAGCAGGTACATATCACAAAATGGGGCCAAGGAGAAAAAAGGCAGTTACAAATCCATCAGAATGTCATTTTGTGTGTATCTGCTTCTCCCTCTCTGCCCATCCAGATAGATATCAGCTCATTGCAGGCCTCACTCCCATTAACCCTTTCACAGGCTACTGGTGAAGTTGAATGTTTCACCTTTCTATCAACTCCCCCCTGCCTGTTTACAACCACCAACCTGCCCTCTTCTTCTCCCCCTACTTTTGGTCCGTCTGAGTAAGTTGCACAAAAGATAATTTCCTTTTCAAATTACAGCAGGCCTTCTCACTGACCCGAGGGCATTGTGATAATGCAGTGTGGGAGCTGAGAGTGTCTCTGATGAGAGGCAAGAGCAAATGCACTGGCCAGCACTAATGTCTTGTCAACACCATACTTGGAAACAGCACCTATAGGACACAGTACAGCTTCAGACTTGCTGAGCATAGTGGTTCAGTCAGAATTCTCTACAGCATTCGGGGTAACAGAAAAACTACGTATGATTAGCTGACACTTGGTTTGCCCAAGAAACCTGCTTGTGGTGCATGTGAAAGTACAGTATGTGCTGCTGTAAATAACCAGAAAAAGAAAAAAAAAAACTTTCGATAGGAAGCCTCAACAGAATGTGTGAATGACTTGCCGAAACAGCTCGTGGGCTGTGTTGTGATTCATGCGCTAATCGCATCTCAGTCCACTCAGGCATGAGAAACACAGAGAGAAGGACGTGTCAGGTACAGCAAGGAATACTTTGATATTAGAATTCAAGGCATCTGCGTCTTGCCTTGAGCAGGATAATCCCATTATGCCTCGGGTCACAGCAGTGCACACACAGAGAGAACTCACTTCAAAATAAACTGCTTACAGTTGACAAGAATAACACAAAACAGCCGTCAGAAATAACATCAAACTGCGACCCAAACTGAATTAGAACATCCAATTTAGGGAAGAAAAATACCCCTGATATTGAAAACAAGGACTAGTACAATTAGATTTTTTTAAAAAAACAGCAAAGTTTTTCCAGACAGACTTTTACAGTTCATCTTGGCCATTTTCAAGATCGAGCACTTTTTCATTACAGTCTGTCGGCTTTCATTATGAAATGAGAAAATCTAATTTTGCTGGGTGTATCTGACAGTTTTTCAAACTAATTCATCCTGTCAAGATAAAGCCTGGGCAAACCCAACAGATGGTGTTTGTGTAACTGAGAGCTTTGTTTTCAGTGTGCACATTTTGCATAGTGCAAGACCCCGCTTGATTTAGATCTAAATATGCACTGTCTTTTGTTTCTCTTTTTTTTGTGAGAAGGAAAATTAGATTAGTATTTTGTTTGTTTGTTTGATTGATTTAGATAAGCCTAAAATACAGGCAAATTGGTTTTGTGCTCTTCAATTATTTAGATTTATTTTTTTTATTAAAATTAGATCTTACCAAAAAAAATAATAATAATAGAAAGCTGCAACTGTGAGATAAGGTTTACCTGAAATTTAGGTCTAATAATGGCCTCCCAATAAAAATAGGATTGGTGAGTCAGTCTCATCCACTGCCAATAAGACGTGTGCATATCCCTGACCACAGCTAGAAATGCCATTTTAGTGACATTATTTTCTACTTCAGATGGCTGACCAGGGAATTTATTCCTGGTAGGAGTTATGGGAGGATTTTAATCAACAGTTTCAGAGGCATAAGTCTGTAAAAATTGCAATGAAACTAGCTATAAGCTAATAACCTGCACACTATAACACACCTCAAAGAATTCCATTAGAAGGAGATACACTGGAGAAGTTTAATGTGCAGGATGATTTAAATGCAATTTCTGGGCTATTTTTCTTCCTGATAAGAAAAAAAATAGGGGCGAGGCTTAATAATTTGACAGGAAAATTGCAGCACTTAAAGACAATTCAGCACAAAATTGAAACCTTATTGGCTGTAGCAACATATTTACCCAGCAGCCGCGAGAGTGGCAACAGAGTTGTTCAGTCCATTTTCAAACAAATCTTCTAAATTAACTGGTTACCAGTGTCACTGAGTGACGTGAACTGGTTCTGAAAATAATGCTATGAATAATGCATCTTAGCTATGATTCACAGTACACATACACTCAATTAAAATATTTTAAAAGTGCATAAACCAAAGCTAGTGACTTTAGCTAGTGACAGGCTAAAGCAGCTAAAGTTTTGTTCAGACCAATATCATCCCAATGCCAGAAAAAAGGGCTTGTCAATAAGACCTGTCTCACTGCACTGCAGGGGTGTCAGGACACTTATGATCACTGGGCAAAAAAAAAAAAAACTTAATGTAATTTGTGGTTTCTCAGATTCCAGTACAATGCATGAGTGATGGACAGGGAGCTGTAGAGCACTGACTGCTGAAGGCAGAGCGTATTTTTGGGAAGAGAGGGGCGAGTAAGTGAACCACTTTCTGACCTGGCTTTGGAATGGAGCTTGGAATGGCGGAAGAACTTTAAACATCTGATCATCTGATCTGATCATATGATGAAGAGTGGGTGATAAGATGTGGAAGGAGACACCGAGACAAATGGGACTACAGGGGAGAGAAGCAAAGAGGGGAAATAGAAACACTAGAGAAAAAACATAGGAGACACTGCAGAGGCCAGGCCATTCTCCAATTTTGCTATGCATTGTTTGGGTGTCTGTAAAGTTTTCATTGTATTTTACATTGTTGTTATGTATAACTTGGCTTTTATTTTGTTTATAGTGATTAAATTCCCCACTCGCCCTCTGGGTGGTCCTTCAAGCTCCGGTCCTCCACCAAAGGCCTGGGAGCTTGAGGTTCCTGCGCTGTATCTTGGCTGTTTCTGGGACTGTGGTCTTCTGGACAGAGATCGTGTTGTTCCTGGAATCTGCTGGAGCCATTCTCCCAGTTTGGGGGAGCTTCTTGTGTTCCTTCTTCCTGATGGTGCTATTGCTTGGTATTGCTACATGTATCACTATGACCATCTTCGTCTGTTTGTCCACCACTTCAACAGTATGTCCAGTTGGTTGGCCATCACCAGTTTGTCTGTCTGTATCTGGAAGTCCCACAGGATATGTTTGGTACACAAACTGATCTGAGTGTTTCAGAAACTGCTGAGCTACCGGGATTTTTCCAGCACAACCACCTCCAGGGTTTACAGAGAATGGCATGAAAAAGAGAAAATATCCAGTGAGCAGCAGTTATCTGGGCAAAAGAATGGTCAGATAAGAAGGCTACAATAGCTCAAATAACCACTTGTTACCACCAAAGTAGAGCATCCCTGAATACACATCAAACCTTGAAGTAGAGGGCTACAGCAGCAGAATACCACACTGGGTGTCACTCCTTACAGTTAAGAACAGGAAACTGAGGCTACAATTCACACAGACTCACAAAAATTGGACAACAGAAGATTGAAAAAATGTTGCCTGGTCAAATGAGTCTTGATTTCTGTTGCCACATTCAGATGGATGTGAATCAGGGTCAGAATTTGACGTAAACACCATCCTGCCTTTTATCAATGGTTTAGACTGGTGATGGTGTGATGGTGTGGGGGATATTTTCTTGGCACACTTTGGGCTTCTTAGTGCCAATTGAACATTGTTTAAACACCACAGCCTACCTGAGTATTGTTGCTGACCATGTCCATCCCTTTATGACCACAGTGTACACAGTGTCCCATCTTCTGATGGTTGCTTCCTGCAGGATAATGTGCCATGTCACAATGCTCACTTAATTTCATGCTGGTTTCTTGACACTGACGGTGTGTTCACTGCACTCAAATGGCTTCAACAGTGACCAGATCTCAAACCAATAGAGCACCCTTGGGATGTGGTGGAACGGGAAATTCAGATGAATAGCTGATAAACTGTGTGATGCTATTATGTCAGTATGGCGTATCATGTCAATATGGACCAAAATGTCTTTCCAGCACCTTGTTGTGTCTATGCCACAAAGAATTAAAGTACTGAAGCAAAAGGGGTCCAACCTGGTGCTAGGAAGGTGTAACTAATTAAGTGGCCAGTGAGTGTTTTCTAGTTTCTAGTGATTTTTGTGACTTTGTATTTCTTTGGAATTACCAGCAATAAATGCTCACTTTGTGTTTGCACCTGAGTCCCTCAAATAGAAAAATAGGAAACATAGTCTGTGATATAAGAACCATTCAAAGTTGTAAAGCAATATAAATTTTGGACCTCTGTATGAATTTTCTGATGCAAAGCTCCATCAGAAATTCTATGCTAAGCACCCCAAAGTGTCCAACCATTCCTCTAAACACATGTCAGCTAAACCTGAGCCGATTAAGATGGCCAACACGACTGGAGCAAAGACCACAGCAGGTTCAATCTCTGCCCGTGATCTGTAACCGCTGCCAAACTCGTCCCATACATCCCGCCCAACTTATTTTACTGCTCAGAATGAAACACAGAAGTCGATAACAAAATTGTCAAAGAGCCAGACCTCAGCTCTGCACTGTGGTTTCCAAACACGCAAACTGCATTGCCATTCAACTTCTTTTATGGCAGACCAGCAAAACCCAGAGGAGCTATGGTATGAAAAGATCTTTCATTATTAATAGAATATTAGCCCACATAAAGGTGAATGACTGAAGGATTGTGTTTCAGCACTGCAGGGGCTGTAAGTGCACAGAGGTTAATTCTCTGATCCAAGGGTAGATTTGTATCATTGTTTGTAGATAGAAAGGGTTTTTCCAGGGGAACGGATTCATGTCTTCTCTCTCTGTTCCTTGGAGCACTGTGGTAGATTGCCTGGTCTGATTAATCTTAATGAATTATGCAAATAGCCTTTATCTCAAATGATTTAGCAATGTTTCTGTATTGTTTTATTAATGCACTTATGAATTACTCTGTATAATCACGTAGCCTTTCCTCAGCCATTCACTGTTTGTAATTCATCGCCAGCTCTTTATTAAATCCATGGTGGTCTCTGGCGAATTGCATGCAGGAATGAGAAATTAGTCATTACTGTAATTTAATGATTTCTAACCAAACAAGAGGCAACCTGGATCACTTAACCATAGCAAACCTTCTCATTCTTTCCCTTTAGCATCAGTCCCTGGGGTCTGGTCTTCGGGAGTGAGCTTTTTTACATTTTTGCTTAATTAATTGTGTTTAGCATAAGAGGCATTCTGTGGTGAATGTACCATTTCACTTAAAGATGGAAATTGACTTATAAACTATGAAAATCCCCATAAAATGAGGGTTTGTTTTGAGTCTAGACTGAAGCTTTCTTTTTTTTTTTTCTCTCTTTTGCTATGTCTGGATTTATGGTAGTACAAACTGACTTTTCTTAACAGGAAGAATTCAGTAAAATGTAATTTTAGTATAGAGTCATAAACATTGCACCTATAGAGGAAATTGACATTTCAAAAATGTATTTTATTATCATATCAGTGGAGGGGACCCACATTATATACTGAGATTTCCTATGCCTATGTTATAACTGTCTTCTGGCTCCTCACAGGAACCTGTCTCTGACTTCTACAGAGAAGATAACAGAAAGTCATGTCCATCAGTAATTATAATAACTGCATTATTTTTAAAAAATGGATGAACATCTTATTTGCCCTTGGATCCCACTGATTCAAATGGCTACTGTATGTCACTAGGGCTAAATAATCCTTTACCATTCACTCATTGTCTTCTACCCTCCTGCTGCACACTCCTCAGCCTAACTCCCTCAGAAGTTTTATTTTATGGCACATAGTAACAAGGCTTTTGGATTTATAACAGAAAAAGCCTTATGGGAGCTCAGAAAGTAAGTAAGCAAGTAATATAATTTGGCCGGTGATGGGCTGCATTAATTTAATGCAATAAACAAAGGATGACACTAGCATCTACTTTGGGAAATGAGCCAAATAGGATTAAGGTTGTTTTAGGGTAAGAGATAATTATCTCCCTGGACCAGATTTCAGATACTTTTTTTTGTGAAGTCTGTTAATTTTGAGAAGAACAGTGTAGGGAGATTTCACCCTTTTATATTTTTGAACATGGCCTACTTTTGCATTTGCTGATTTTCACATTTCAAATCCACCATGAACACAACCTTGATTAGCTGTGAGCTTTCCCCTCTCTTCCTGCTTTTTTTTTTTTTCTTAGATTATTTGCTTGACCTGCTAATTTTAATTCCCAGCAGCTCCTGCCTATACAGCACTATGGCCTGGTATGCAAATTGCCTTAACAAAGATTGTAAAAATAGAAAAAAAATCAAACTTTTTTTTAACAGCAATATCCATTAAGTTAGATTTATTGAGATAATACTGACATTTGTAATGAATAGTAGTCACCAGGCTTTGAAAACAACAGATATCATTAAAACATTTTGGCAGAACTGAGCCATGTTGACCCTTGGTGAGCTGTAGCTAAACATCTTACATTTTTTCTTGGTTTCACTGTTGTGGCATTGTCTTTTGTCTTTGAAAAGAAGACTTGACACCCTAACAAACTTAAAAAAGCCAGACACTTTAAATGAACGAGAAGAAACAGAAGAGATATCTGCTCCATAAGGCTAAAAGGAACGGAAATGCTTATGATCTCACGAGATCTTCAACACAGATATGCATCAAGAGTCCTGGAGCTCTTTGTGGCAAGAAAATAACACAAAAGTTTCACATCACATGGTTTTGTTTCAAGGATGATTTTTTTTTTCTGGGGCTATCCAGAGTCCTTTAGTCAATATATATCTTCATTGGTGAGTCTTCTAGTCCAAAGGAATAAAACTATAATACAAAGAGAGATTTGGTGGGCAGTAGAGTTCAGAGACAGCTACTGTTGATGCTAGATCAGAAGTCAGGAATCTGTTTGGATATGCAGTCTTATATGATGCTCCCTGGTCCTCCATTCATTCACTGGAATGTCTGTGATTATTGTCCTTGTTGGTCCCTGGATTCCACCAATCCTCAAAACACATGATATCCAAATGTCCAGTAGTGCTGATCAAAGAGACAGTGTCTGGTTTCAAATCTGGTTATCCTTGAAACAGACAACTATCGGGTGACCTAGAGACAGGGAAAGAATAAGAAGTTAGGAAACAGAAAGGAACACTGTGAATGGGTTGTGTTCTTGTGTTCTTATTTGATTCATTAATGACCACGCTGTCAAAGCCAATCTGTCTTATTCTGTCAATTATGGCAAAAACCATTGGTTAAGATATAGAAAAAATAATCCTCTTTTCTTTAATTGATCCCACTTTTGGTAAACAGAAATGTAGCCAGAACGAGAATGAAATTCTTAGTCACAAAAATTAATAGAACGCAGTTTTCTTTCAACTTTCATGCTGGCTTCAGCGAATATGAAAATATCACTAGACGGCCTACTGTACTTCAAATAGAACAAAACTCTGGAGTTTCCAGATGGTACTCTAATTATAACTCAGACATGTTCTAAAATGTTCTGAAAAACAGAAATTGACTAATGCTGATTATTTTAGCAGCAGAGCTGTTCTTTTGATCCACTGCTTTAGTCGAGACAAAAATATTTAAATAATTATGAAAAAAAATATATTGGCTTCACATTTTGTACAGATGTTCACAGCACAGATGTTCACACCACCGCCAGATCATGTTCCTTGCAGGACGAATTGTAGCAATTACGGTGATTTTTTACATTTTCACCAAGCGCCACCATCAGCTTAAAATTTCAGTCTGTTACATAACTTAGGTTATGATGAAATACCTTCAGAAGTAATGGCCCTCCTGTCAGCCTCAGCTGTGCATGTCTGCCGCTAATTAGTAACACCAAATATCAAACTAACATTGTGTTATAATACTTCAATATTAAATAACTACTATAATTTTTTTCTTGATAATACTAGCCATTAGCATTGCTGTAGCGTCTTAATCATGTGTTTGTCCAGTAGCTCGGTGGCTGAGTGACTCTCCTTTAAATAACAGCTTTCCCATTAAAACAAATTCTTGTTTTGATGCTGCATCTCTGCTGCGATTGTGTATCTGTCAAAAGTGTGACAGGTTCAAGGTGCTCATATTCCCAGCGTGCCATGTTTATAATTCAAAAGCCCGTGCTGTTACATAGCAAAAGACGACAGCAGTTAGAAGTCAGATGTGATGCAGTGTACATCATGGTCAGTGATTTCCATGCAGACAGAGGGAATATTATTATTCATGATGCCATACAGCTGGAATAAGTATCCTCAGATGTTTTCATGAATATTAATCTAATGGTTTGAAAGATGCAGTTTGTACTACTCTCACTTTAAGCAAATCTCTAAAAATACTCTGGGACATGAATGTTGTTCTTTGTTGGTTTGCCCTTTAAAAAGTAGAACACAAGTAACTTTGTGACTTGGTCTGTAATGTTAGAGACACTTTAATATAGATGCGCACGCACAGGCAAACACACACACACACACACACACACACACAGACGGCAAGAAAGACTGATATGAGAGCAGGTGTTCCTGTGTGAATATTTGCACATTACTGTTATTCAGTTAGAAGTTAGTGGGGTCTCACCAGTTGAATCAACAAGGACTTTACCACACACAATCCGTGTTCTAAGCAAAGCAATCCAAAAATTGTGTTGAAGTGTGATTTTTTTTTTCCTGCTGCTCAGAGCTGCAGCTGATAACACAGGGCTTGCTGTTTGGGGAGCCACAATTTAATTTTCACTTCCATGTGGCAATCCTCAGGAATCACGGGTGTGAGCGAGAATATGAAAATTAGTTGGTCTCGCACTACATTTACAGGAAGCCGTAGACAGAGTGCAGTCGTGGTGTGGCTTAACATGAAATTAATCCCTGTGATTTTGTCCACGTTAGAAAAAGCAAACCCTGGCATATTACCGCATGTTACTGCTACAGTGGCCCCACTGTGAGATACTGTGAACAACAAATATTTTTGTTTTGGGGCTGTCACAGTGTAAGATGTGCACTTCACCTCATTAAAGTGGTCAAAACATTCTCTAATGATAGCCATCAAAAATTTTGAAAAAAAGAAAGAAAGAAAGAAAACCCAATATGCTCTTAGTCAAATCTATCTATAACTTTGCATATTGTGCGGTGCCTTTTTTTGGCAATTTTTTAAATTCTTTTTTAATAAGCACATGGAGGTGGGGAGAGAATTTCTAACCATAACTTTGGAAAAGCATACAAAAAGAACAACTGCTGTCATGGTCCATCAGTTCTGAGTTTCTGGGAGACTGAGTCTCGTCTATTTTTCTGATATTTGGTATGGTATTCTTTATCTGTCTTCTAGCCTTGTTGTTTAAGGCTATATCATTTTCTTTCATTTATTTATACATTTTCTGTCATTTCATTTCTTATGAGTTTGAGGTTTGCTTTCAGTTA
Organism: Cichlasoma orientale; assembly: GCA_034780415.1. NCBI lineage: Eukaryota > Metazoa > Chordata > Actinopteri > Cichliformes > Cichlidae > Cichlasoma > Cichlasoma orientale. The sequence continues at coordinate 325,461 of JAVDPK010001828.1, read as the reverse complement.
GTTCCCTTTGTGTTTCCATTCTGTTCCTCTGTCTTGCCCTGCGTCAAGTTAATCTAATTTCCCAGTTTAGTTGTGTCTCACTTCCTGTTTTATTTTGTCCTCTGTGTCTTGTGTCGAGTTTAACTTTCCTTGTCTCATTATGTTGATCATATTCAGCTGTGTTAGTTCCCCACCTGTTACCTCTCCCCTCGTTATCTTGTGTATATATTGTTTCAGTCTTCCTTTGTCCTTTGCTGTGTTGTCTGCGTAGCTGTGTGTCCTTGTAGTACAGTATTCACTGTATTAGTATTCTGTGTTCATTGTGCTTCTTGTACATTTCAAGTGAGTTTTGGATTCCCTGGACTTTGGAGTTTGAAGATTTATCAGCATTAAAAGCTTGTTAATGTTTCCATCCTGCCACTAAATCTACCATCCATACAGCCTTTTTTTATGACAAATTGCATCCTTATTAATAATATCTCATACATTACTGACACAGTATTTAATAATGGCAGTTAACTTCCTTACACAGTAACCATGCAACTTATTTTATATATTTAAGATGTTTATTGTAAAAAAAAAAAGTTTTAAAAGTACAGATACACACATTTGTTAGTGCAGAAGCTACTTTTAAGGGGCATTTCACCTCTTAAGGGACAAATAAAAGAGAGAGCACTCTTTAGACTACACTAAAGAGAGTAAAACCAAAGCAAAATGTCAGCAGCCACAAAAACTTGAAGCCTGGCATAAGTTTATCAAGGCAATTAGCATTCAGTGGTTTTCTGGGTGTCACTGTGATGGTTACTGGGGAATAAACACAAAGGGGAATCAGCAGAAGGCAGCTCCTCAGGGTTTAATGCTTAACTTGCTTCAGAATGAAAGACCACACTTGACTGGTCAGCTACAGGTTTAAAGTCCCATTGACAAACTAAGACTCCACCTTTGATGGAGAGCTACTGAAGCTCGTGTGTGTGCATGTGCACATTTGTGTGTCCGCTATTGTCATACTCTTAAGCATCTTAACAGACTTTTTACTCCCCTTGAGAAATATTGGACAGTTCTTGAGTTTTCATTGTGCTCCAAGATCACAAATTATAGACTTGATGTCAGCCTCCAGCGATGATTTTAAAAAGTAAATCGACCATAATTAGAATTATTTAGCTCATCTTTCTGAGCTATCTATTGATTAAACATTCTTAGAGCATTTTCCTGCCTTTTAACTCTAAATACCAGTTTTATTCACATGTTATTTTGACTGACAATATAGTTGACAAACAATTTGATTCCATTTCAACTAAAAAAGAAAAAGAAAGTTTAGCACTTCTTTGTGTGAAGGCTGCATTGCACATATGCACCTTCACACAACTAAATACTACAAGCACTTTCATATGTCAGTTAGCTGACATATGCCATTTTAAACATAAGGAGACAGTATGGAGCTCCTAGATGGCAGAGAGGTAACGATCAGAGTTTAGTTCAAGGCTGGTCTGTGGAAAGGAAGCCAGTGAGGGAGAATGCCACACCTTTACTAGCATTACCTAGCTTCTTTGTTTCCTGTTCTCCTAACAATACTTTTAAGATTAGAATGTTTTGGTGAGAAACAAACTCATTTTCTCATGCGGATATTATCCGGGGTCTCAGAAAACATTGGATTCAAGCTAAGGTTATTATTCATTTTCTGCACCTATAATTTGCCTGAAACGTTAAAGCTAGAACGCATGCACTCGGCACGGTAGTAGTAGAGCTTATAAGCCATATATTCATATTTTGTTGTGAAAAGAAATCTCTCTTGGACAGCCATCCATCAACACGCTTCAACACATTCTCTACAGCCGGCACCTGTCAAGTGGAAAGGATCTGTGCTTTTTCTTTCTTTCTTTTTTTTTTTTTTTTTTTTTTGCCTTCTGTCTCCTGATTGATGAGAAGTGAAAAGCGGGAGCAGCCGAGGTTATAATTCCTGACATTACGAGCAGGACTATAACACTAGCTGCTTCTGGACATGCAGAGAAAGAGGGAACAACTGCAGCTGTCCTGGGAGGTGTTAAGACATCTACTTCACTGATATGACTTCATCATAAGGTGAAATGACACCAATTTTTTTTTTCTTTTAAATCGAAATGCCTCTGCTGGGAACAAACTACTGTAGGAGGTACGTACTGCTAAGACTGTTTTGGACCCTTAACACTCTAAATATAAAATATAACTCACAGACTGCAGAGTTTAGACTAAGCTCAGGCTTAAAGGAGTTTTGTAGACAACAGTGGGGTTACCTGCATTTTTTCGCTAAAACATTTCTGCCCGCTGGTTTTGGAAAGACGCTGATAAGTCTTTCTTTTAAAAAATAATAAGCTAAAAGACACCGAAATACAGTGTACGGTAAAACCGGGTCACTTCTGACCAATCACTTTCTGTACATGGAGTTAAATCCCAAAATAAATAAATGGGTATCTGAATGCTATTGGACTTAATTTTACACATAGTTTTTAGCCCAATGTAGTGAAGGGACATGATTTATTACATATTTAGCATACACAGACCTAAAAAAAAATGATTGCTTAAGAAATCATGTGACATGCTTGAACAATCTTCAATTCACCTAGCGTACATCTATTATATAAAAAGGGAATGTAACGTATATTTTTCACTAAGGTTTATGTCTTTTAACCTAAGTTGGAACCAAGACATGAATGGTTTGATTTTTGCATCTTTCAAGATCTGCGCCAATTTCATTTGTTGGAGTTTCTATTCAGACGTCGCAGAAACATTTACTGCACCAACACTTAAGAACCTGAGCTCAGTCCTCGGGAAACCCTCCCCTCATTCCTCCGAATGATGTTAATTGTCAAGACACTCGGGTACAGAGCCCTCTAGCAAACACAAGCCGTCCCTGGCTGTCTCTCTGTGGGAGGCGGCAAGGCCATGAGCATGGCGTGACCCCCGCTGACTCCCTAATCAAAAAAGAGTCGAGGTTCTGACGGGTTCTACTAGCCACCTGGACCCCTGCTTGTCTGTGCCTCTGTTTCTGCTTTCCCGTGGCTGTGTGAGAGGGCATGAATTATTAACCCGGCTAAAATAAAAAGCTCTGCTTCATCCAGGCCTCCTGTAGGCATGAATAATGGAAGAAGCTGCTCAACTACAGGCGTTTGGTGAGTCAAACAGTGGACCGTGATGGATGGCTAAGGGCCTACTGTGTGCCCCCCCTCCACCCTCACCTACCATCCACTTCAGGTCCACCACACCCTCAAACTCACAACACACTTCCAGATAACCTCTATTAATCTCTAGAAGTGCTACAGCTTCAGTCCTCCTGGCTGCTTCAGCACATCCCACTCGACAATTTTGCTTCCTGGGGGGATATTTGTTTGTTTGTCTTTCTCCTGCCTTTGCTTGCCTTTGTTTTTTTTTCTCTTGCACTTTTGAAGTCATATGCAAGGCTATTCAAAGGCAGCGTGTGGCTCGAGCCTACTCTCACTTAACCTTAATGCTAAAACCTTGAGGATAAAATGGATACACGGTAGATAGATGTGATCAGTCATCCGAAACATTTTGTAACTCATCAGAGGCTGCAATTTCCATCGTGTACCAAGGAACTCAGTGGTGTACAATCACATTGTCTATTACAGATGTGATAATTGTCATGTGCTGTTTGCATATCTCATTTCTCACCTAAACTTCAAACTGACAGTACAGAGTTTTATGATAATTGTATTTGTTTATTCTATTCATAAGCTGCTGGATGCCCTAATTTCCTTCGGGATCAATAAAGTATCTATCTATCTATCTATCTCTCTCTATACATGACCTATCATCAATATATGAATGTGATCCATTCTTCATTTCTTAATTTGATATCTGATATGTGTTTGACACATCTATACACTAATCAGACACTATAAGTTACACCTGCTCAACTTCTTCTTAATGCAATTATCTAATCAGCCAATCACATGGCAGCTAGGCAGAAGTCATTTAAACACTTTGGGCCTCTCAGTACCAACTGAGCATCACTTAAATGCCACAGCCTACCTGAGTATTGTTCTCCACCATGCCCGTCCCTTTATGACCACAGTGTACCCATCTTCTGATGGCTGCTTCCAACAGGATAACATGCCATGTCACAAAGCTCAAATCATTTCATGCTGGATTTATGAAAGTAACAATGATTTAACTGTACTCAAAGGGTTTCCACAGTTATCAGGTCTCAATCCAGTAGAGAAGATGTGGTGGAATGGAATCATGTGCAGCCAACAAATCTGCAGCCACTGCATGATGTTATTATGTTACAGGACAGAATCTGTGAGGAATGTTGAATCTATGCCACAAAGAAGTAAGGCAGTTGTGAAGGCAAACGGGGGTCCAAACTGGTGCTAGCAAGGTGTATCTAATAAAATGTCCAATGAGTGTGCAATCCCATGCTTTTTATTCTTTATTTGGAAGCAGGCCTTTCCAGACAGCCTGATTGAGTGGTTCAGTCCAAAACAGCGTTAAACTGGCAGCTTTCACTCCAAGGCTGACACAGTTGGATCAAACATTCAACACACTTGAACCTGACGTCTCCCTACAAAGTTTGAATGATGTCTGATTGTGCCTATGTGGGGAAAGAGCAGGTAATTTCTGGTGTATTCACACTGAGCGAGTGGTCTTCTGGTTTCCTGCCTTGTGCATACAATTGCATTGGAGTTCAGATATGCCCAAATAAATTGTACTGAGGGGTACTGAGACCAACCAATACCAGAATTCTTTGGCTTGGGAGAGTATATTCACTTCACTAGAACATCCTGCTCTGTCCCAGAGGCTCCTGCATTGCTAAATGCCTCAACCAAATTAGTAGCTTAAGTAAAATACAATAAACTGACTGTAGTTAGACAACAAAATGGGGCTGCAGGTAAATAGATAGCTGAACTTAACTCACCCCTTCTTGTGTAAAAGCTGATCGCTTCAAGATACACTTCACTGATTTTCCCCCGTGAGTCACATCTTCCTCTCCTGCTGCCTTCTACTCTGCCTACTCTGATCTCACTCATCTGAAGTTAATAAAAAAAAAAACTTTCAGTGCTTTCTTTAGCTTTTTTTTTTTCTCATTCACCTAGCGCTTCTGTTTTTCTCGGGTTAAATTATTCTAGGTTGCGACTTTCTTGTCATTGTGTGGGTGTTGGTTGGGTTGTCATTGTGTTGGTTTTTAGAAATTTTATGAAGGCGTGAACACATTTTTTTTTTACTCTCAAACGTAGAATTTAACACACCTTAGTTGTCTTAACTTTGTTTCCTGTACTGCAGCTCCATCCTTTGAGATCTGGCAGCACTTTACACTCTTCTCCATCCATGCAGGGATGCATCTGGCACCACCACTTCTGTGCAACTATGGATGCTGTGAGGGAAAAATAAAAGCCGAAGTAGAGTAAAAGAAAAAATAGCAAAGAAAACAATTAACATCATGCTGTTTAAATGCTTAGCTCGGTTCTGCCCTGGCTGAAGTAACAGCAAGTGCCTTTGACTTCTATATACAGCACAGTGATTAACGGGAACATTTTGATCTCTGGCTGGCAGCGGAGAATTGTCAGTCCTGCCCTGGAGTGTTTTGAGGCCTGAATTACAGGGCATTGGTCAATGTCAAGCCAGTGAGAGTTGTGAACAGGTGTGTTCAGGTGTGTGGAGGATGGATGTTTGTATGTAGGAGGAGAATGAAAACCATGCAGAAGGCTGATGTGTCAAGATTTTTTGTTGCTTCAAGGAGGCCTATAGGGTAGAACCAGCTTTCCCTGACATTTCTAAAGTGAAGGGGGAGAGCTGTCAAAATAAGGAAGCCTTGTCAGAGATATTACAGTGAAAAGAGGAGATAGGGATCGATTCACCTGTAACTGAGGCCACTTTTGACATGGTTTTAAATGACCTGGCCTTCTGTCTGCTCCACTGAACATCGCTGATATAACTTCAACAGCAGACAAAGAGCTGAGTGAACGAACAGGTAAGTGATTTGATTTGAAGATTATGAAGCCTTTGGGTCACACAACAGCAGGATCACGAAAATCTCGACATTGTATTTTTTTGCTTCTTTGGCACAAGAAGCTCCCTGTGCCAGACGATCAGTGAAATAAGCACCGGGACTCAGTGACAGGTGTGACAGGTTTACACTGTGCCACATTTCTTCCCCTAATCAGAATTGGGTCACAAATCATTACCAAAAATGTAATGAGAACCTTGGCATACCATCTACACAAGATGGAGCTGCTCTTGTTGTTCCTGCCACTTGTCCGGGGAAGCAGGAGCATTTGACAGTCTGGGATCTCTCTTCGATCTTGTTCTTGTTGCAGCATCGATGTGCGGCAATTACCTCACAGGTTCCTGCTTTCACATGAACTGGAAGCACAAATAAACACATTGGTTAGAATGCATGCGACAGCCTTTTTCAAACGGAAATATTTCTCACCACAACAATATAGCTGCAAATAACAGAACTCTAAATATGTGGTTTGTATACAGTGCTTCTGTTTTTAGATATGTATGTTTTTTTAATAATGCTAAGTTTGATATATTTTTGGATTAATCAAAAAATACATTAAAATATTTAAAGTAGCATTGCATAAGAAGATCTATTCATCCTTTGCAATAAAACCTATAATCCATGTATAAGGAGCAATGAGAAGCTGCCATGGAGCACTTAGGGAACAAAAATGTCAACCACTGAGTCTCCCTGAATGTCCTACCATGTTTTTGATATTCTGCCCTATTCCCATGTGACCGCACAAAAGATTTAATTCTTTCAAAAATAATCCTAAAGACAAAGGTTACATTCTAATAAACATTATCTAAATGTCCTACAACAGAGTGACAGTTTACCTTTTAGGAAATGAATCTTACAGGAGGCTACAGTGCAGCTGAAGCGAACCATTTTTAAATACCCTTTTGTGGCTAATTATGGCAGCACTGGGACTGACTAAAAACAAACTAAAGTGCCCTTTTTTTACGGTGATGAATGAAGATGGTGCGCAGTGCAACCGTGATGCTTACAAATGTGCTTTTAAAAACAATATTCAACCTTTGTGGAGGAGATGGGTGAGCATGAGCACGGGCAATCGCTGAAAATCACCTGATTGTGAGTGAAAACGCTCTTTGTCTACAAATCCCAAATTAAGATTGGAATCTACTTACTGTAGCTACATTTTTTTTATCATTTATTATTTGTTTTGTGGGTTTTTTAAATATAAGCAACCATAGATGAAGATTTTGACACTGAAACCGTTTATTTATACTTCTTGCTCTTTTTTTTAGCTTCCCCAATCCTAAGAGAAAATACATGTACTTAGTATACCATGTACTTGTCAGATGGATTACTTCATTGTCAGTTGTGGCCTTTCTGGGACTTTGTTGAAATTCCAAGGGGAAACAATACCAAACTGTTGCTCCTCTGTTTCCAGCATTTTTTGGTAGGCTAAACTAACCAGTTTAGGTGGTATCACCATACAGTAATACTGCACAGATATCTAAGTTTTATCAGTCTAAGTTTTGCAAGAGAGCAAATAAAGATATTTACCAAAAAGTTAAACAAGTTGCACTAGCGGCTTTTTTAAATTTGATGCAATATGGTGTAAACTATCCAGCTAATAAATCGATCGGGGCTCCTTTACCAAAGTACTGCATCAGTGCGGCGTGGCATGGAGGCGATCAGCCTGTGGCGCCGCTGATGTGTTATTGAATCTTTCATAGCGGCCTTCAGCTAGTCTGTATTTTTTACTCAGCATCTGTGGGGTTCAGGTCAGGCAAGTTGGCCGGCCAATCAAGCACATTAATAACATTGTCTGCAAATTATTTGGTAGCAGCATCGGCACAGTGGGAAGATGCTACGTCCCGCTGAAAAAAGAAATGTGAATTTTCATAAATCTTGTCAGCAGATGGAAGCCTGAAATGCTCTAATCTCTCCTGGTAAAGGACTGTGTTGACTTTGGACTGTGAGACACAGTGGACCAACCATCACCAACAGCAGCTGATGACCTGGAACCCCACATCGTCACAGACTGTAGAAACTTCACCCTGGATGTCAAACACCTTGGATTTTTCCAGATTCTGGGACCTTGATCTCCAAATGAAATGCACAATTTACTTTTCTCTGAAAACTTTGGACTTTGGACCACAAAGCAGGAGTCCAGTTCTTTTTCGCTGTAGCCCAGATTGGAGATGTTGTCTCTGGCTCCCTTTCCTGCAGACATCTGTGCATGGTGACTCTTGATGATCTGACAGATCCTCTGTTGTTTGTGCACCTTTTCCTGCCACACTTTTGACTTCCAGTCAACTTTCCATTAACATGCTTCAATACAGCACACTGTGGACAGCCAGTCTTTCCATGGCTGACCCTCTTTGTGGAGGGCGTTGATAATCGTTATCTACATAACTGTGAAGTCAGCAGGAAGTCAGCAGTCTTCCTCATGATTGTGGTTGCATGCACTAACTGAGAGATTTATATTGTTTGAATATTGATTAACTCAAATTTAGAAATAAATATTCTAACAATGAGAGCCATGATCAGCCATAATTATGAAAATTAAAACAAATAAAGGTTTGAACTATTTCACTTTATGTGTATATTTAGTATAGAAGGAATTAAAGTTTACCTTTTAGAAGTGAATTACAAAAAAGAACTTCTTTTTAAATGTTCTTTTTTTTTATGACTCATGAATCTCCACACAAGTGTTCTGCAGCGATCAAAAGAAAGTACTCATACAATATAAAACGCAGGATAAAGCGCAGTGCTGAAGAAAAGGCTCAACAGAGAATATTGTTTTGTCAGTACATGAATTTGGCCCTACAGAAAATCGAACAATGTTTGCCCAGCGGAGTGCTTCCATGTCTATTCTGCTATAAGGAGAGACGTACTTGTACTAATTTCCTGTAACGGTGAAGTCTTGTTTGAAACATCGAAACACCACGGCTACTTCATATCCAAATCACACCCCGAGTGGAGGAGGCTGTTTTTATGACCATGCAGACCGTGTAGCCTCACTCATCCACATACCCTATCCTTGAATAACACACACAATCCGCTGACCCATAATCCCAACCAGAGGACAAATAAAGAAGGCATTCCATTAGGGTAAGGCTAACAGAAGTACTTTAAGAAAATTACTTGATTAATACCTCTAAACTCCTTATTTACGTGGCAGAACATTGCAGTATCAATTACAAGGGCATTTTTTTTTTTTACTGTCATTAGCTTTGATCAAACATCAATACCGCCCTTTATTTTATATTCATTACCTTTTGGCATAGACCCATCACAATGCTGTGCATGCTTGTGTATTTATACCTAACAAACACTACTGCATAGGTGAAATAAATAAATAAAAACAGCATCTGAAAAGTTTTGACAATCCTTTCAGATAAGCCTTAATTATGTCTATAAAGATTTTCCAATTTGGAGCTCTTCTTGAAAATAAATTGCAGCGAGCCTCCATCTTCCCATTAGCTAGCAATCCTGAAATCTCATCTACAACATTAAAAACATTTTGCTCCCAATCAATAAGGTGCTATTCACATTCCCACAAAAGCCAAGACAACAATTGACGATTAAGTGCTTTTCAGCGAGCAGAAACTTACTGATGCAAAAACAGGTCAGGCTCCGTGCCCTTGATGTGATTATCTTTAAGCCACCAGCACGCCCCCCCCCGGTCAAAGTTAATTTCAAAAGTTGGAATAGCTTTGGCAGAATATTCAAACTTTGTTAAGAGATAGATGCACACGGACAATAGGTGATCCCTGGAGGGGTAATGGGCAAAGACAGTCATTGTAAATTACCTTATTGTGAGGGCAAACAAACACAGCATTAACTGATTAGTCATTACACATCTTAAATAACGTATGTAATGGATTAATAACGCTCTACACTGAAACAATATAACTGCATTAACTCAAAGACAGTGCTAGATGTCACGCTAAAAGCTTTTTAAATCCTCCCGCACTTCTCTGGTGCTCTGAACTCTGATGTGCTTCATTTATATAGTTTTTCTGTATGCATCTCCACTTTGCCGTTTTCTCTACGTAAGTCTCACTGAGGTTAAAAAAAAAATACAAAACTTTTTCCAGCGAGCATCAGACACAACAGCAATTGCAAATCTAAACAAATAGACAAATGCAAAAGTCACACAACTACAAATGAGTTAATACGATATGCAGATCGCATAAAATAAACATCAAGGTCAAAACAGGTTCAGTGCAACTTGAAGAGCAATCGCGAGCATCGAAATGATTTTCTCCACCTTTTACAACTGACTTAAATAGACTGTTTCAGTCAGGTTGGGCAGCACAACAAAGCAAAAGTTGTTTTGCTTTTTTTTTTGGTTCGTTTGTTTTGGGTTTTTTGTTGTTTTTTTTTTTTGCTTTAGTCGGTTGTAAACCTGAAAATTTGTAAAATATTATGAGAGCAAAGGCCACACTGAGCAGTTTTTACATGTGCATTTTCACAGACAGTAGAGAACCAGTCAGGACAGATTTATATATAAAACTGATGACATACAGAGGATGGCCACTGTTATTACTAGCTGTGCTAAGCTGTGCTAGTAATAGTAATAATATAATGGTATCCAGTATCCCATTTCTCCAGGTGCTGGTCAGGTGCACTGATAAAGAGCAGATCACCATGATGCAAAAAGAAGGAAAGGAAGCTGAAGCACAGGCTGCGTGTGCGTCTGGAACTGTAGACTCATTAAGGTGCAGAAAGCAGCTAGTTTGGACTCCCCATGTGGAGACAAGCACTGATTAAAACTGGAGCTGCTAGCCAAGGTCACTGACTGCGAGGCTCGACCTAAAAATACCATGCTGTGGGGAAGGGGTGAGAGGTCAGAGAGCAGGACGTGGGGGTCAGCCAAGTAAGGAACAACAATGAACTGTGCGATTACTGTGGCCTCTGCATAGCGGGCATGGGCTCTGGGAAACAATGAAACCAAAGAAAGTGTATTAAAAAGCTGGAAAACTAGAGATAAAGCTTAAACTCTTTAAGGCTGTGGGTGAAAATTTAGATTGATTGACCTAAATGGAAAAGGTCTTTCTGCAATAACCATTCAGCAGTTATCTCCTTTATTTGTTTTTACTGATAGGGCGTAGTCCCTCAAGCCGGGGCTGAATTCAGACTGCTCAAATGAAACACAAAGGTTTCACAAGGAAATGATGCATAGTTTGCTGTAGAACAGTAGAGTGAACTGCAACACATACATCCAAAAGGAAGGTTGCCTGTTGTCTTCTCTGTGTGAGAAGATCCATGTAGCCACATAAATGGCTCATGAGCCAATAGATTTCTATTAAAGCACTTAGAAATGCCATCAGTTTAAATCAGCAGGCGCAAACGTCAGCAGCAGGGAAAAATGAGAGACGGACAGAGGTGAAAGGACAGAGACCACTAATGAGAACTGGCACAAGGCCCGACCCTTCGGCCAATCAATACCATTCCGAAGTGAACCACTCTGCTCTGCAATCACATTCATCGAACTTTGATTGATTAATGCCAAAATGCAACCAGAACCTACTCAGAACTCCATCCATCCATCCATTCTCCTCTGCTTATCCTGTTCAGGGTCGCGGGGGGGCCGGAGCCTACCCCAGCTGTCACAGGGCGAGAGGCAGGGTACACCAGCTTTTAGAGGACTGAAGCTCTTAAGGTGTGTTCAAGCATTATGACCGGGATTAGCAGTGGGTCACAAAACATAAAACCTCATCTATATGTGGTCACTCTTGAGCTGATAATAATTTAGACATTTATCATCAACTGAATGTTTTTATTTATTTGTACAGTCAACTAATTAAAATCACATATTACACATCACATTAGCATCAGCTACATTGTACTGGTAAGTGTGGTAGCATGGACAAAACCTGTACATACTCGTGCTTTATGAGGTAAAACTCACTCAAAATTTTAATTGTTTATAGTTATTGCAGATGAAAACCAGGCAAATCAATGTACCTAACCAGTTAATGGCATTTAGTTGATAGAGCTTTAACTTTAATAAGAGAGTCAGAAAAACCACTTCCTTCAGTGTCTTCCTTGGAATCCTAAATTTGGAATATTAGGTAATTTAGATAAAGATGATAATTTGATCATTCACAACTTGCAAAAAAAAAAAAAAAAGTCAGTCTGAATTGACACAAATAGACACACAATGTGAACAGGCTGGCAATGGGTTTCAGACTCTAAACGTCAGAAACAGGAAGTTTTACTGTTCTTCAAATTATACATTATGGCTTTCATGTTTGAACCCTGTTGTGTGCCTACAACTTGTGTACCCATTAATTATAGTGGTTGTGTAACCTTAAGAAAGTGCAAAGAAGAAGAAGAAAAAGAAAAAAAAGATTTGGATCGTTTAAGGGCTCTACTAAAATCAGACTGACCTACTGTAAACCTAGTGTGCTGTGAAGTTCAGCGCACTTTACGTGACTAAACCCGTCATTTATTTTATGCGCCCATTTGAATTTACAATGAGAGACTTTGCAAAGTGTGAATCCTCTGATGCAAGAAATGAAGAGATGACAGATGCACTCTTCTTTTAATTTGCTTGTTTTTCCTGTCACGTTGCCCACTAGCTTTCAATTTATTTATTTAGTGTTAACACAATGACAAAAGGCAGGCAGGAAAAAAAGAACCACAGATGCTGAGTTTATTTATAAAATGTGCTCATGAGTAATGCTTCATTCTTGATTTTTTTTATAAGCATGTTTTTTATGTTATGAAATAGTTACATGAAAGAGAAAAATAGTTCAATAAGACATTTATGAGAATCCTACAGGGATAAGAACATTATCTGTTTAATTCAATATGTCAGCCTCACTCACCTTGAATGGATAACATGAAAAACTGATGATATGCATGTTGTATGGACATGTTTGAGTATTAATAATTCCTTAAAAAGTCTAGCTCTGACTAGTTCTAAGGTCAATTTTAAGTTACGTGTACAGTTTTGCTGATTTCTGCAAAACATGCACTTATTTAGGCCACATATATATATATTAAAAGCAGGATGTAATTTGTCCTGCAACCCAAAATAAATCAGGTCATTGCTCAGAAAGCCCTTGAGAAATGCCACTGCAGACGGAACCTTATGGAACAGAGCTGTACATTCACTTCTGTACCAAAAAAAAAACTTGTTGGCAATCACTGGGTAAGTGCTCTCCTGTTGTTCTTATCATAGAACTGATCATATGGGTTAGAAGAAAGCCACAGGTTGCTTTCAGCTCCTACAGCAATCAAACAATTGATCTAACATGCAGGTGGGGAGGCATCCAGGACAACGCACAGTTCCTGCTGTCAGCTGCATGACTGGCTGTATCAGGATCACCTGGTCAGTCAAGCACAACATACAGTAATAGAAGCAGAGAATACATGAAAAAGAGAAATGTGGCGTTCATTCTAATGCCGACTGGAAGACCTGACTGACTGCAAAAGGGAAAAACTACTTCTTGAAGTGCCAAAGTTGATGCACATGATGCATCAATTCATTTCGATCTCAACCAGACAGCTGTTACAAGTCCAAAAACATTCACTGAGGTAATAAAACGAATGAGATCCTGGTTCAGGGTGATTCTATTTGATGCAAAATTTTTGTACACATCTTTCCAAGATTGTTAATTTCTTCTCGTGGTTAACGACAACTCCTTAACATCACAAAGCACTACACTCTACTCTGCCAGAGCACAAAGTGTTACATCTAAACAGAATTGTTTAGATGTAACAGAATTTTTTTTTTATTGTTAATAAAGATTTACACTCATACCACTACCATATTTGTGGTTTGATTTCAAGCATTTGAAAATGTATTATGACAGGAAGTTATCTGAGCTCGGCCTCCAAAATCTCTTCGTATACACTTCCTGTAATGTAAAAATTTGAATGCATAAACATAAATTGCATCATTAGGCAGCCAGAAGTAACAGCGAGGGTCATAAAACATCTAGTGTTGTTTGCAAAATGAAATCTACAGTCTTCCTCGAGGTGCTTGAGGTCAGTTCATCAAAGGATCTGACAAACAAGAAAAGCCGCAAAGTCTTGAATATCAATTGCATCGCCTTAATTGGGGAAATATTGATGTTTCAAAATATGGGTTATTTCATAGTTAGCTACACCACACTGATGCTGATTCAGTGGCATCAAAGCAACAACAATATAAAGCACAAAATGTTTATTAATGACACAGCAAATCACATGTCTACTGAGGAAGCTGATATCTGCAGAAGAAAATGCATAATTATTGAAATTAATTACAGCTTTAATATAACAATTACACACAATCTACAGTGAGTACCTGCTAATTTAAACCCCAAATGCAGAGTTCAAACAAGTGCACTTGACAGACCTTAGTAACCATAAATGTTCAATTGAATTAGCATCAAATCAAATGTTACTTCCTGATCTTCTTCTTGAACAGATGCACACCTGACAAGAAATAAACTCCGGTATCCAATAAGGCGTGAAGCGCATCCAGCTTTAGTGGGCTTACACCACAGGACAGGGAGCACAAAAAAAGAAAAAAAATCCAGTGTGTATTTTCAGACTGCCTCATGCAGTGTGCAGCTAGTCAGCCTTTTTTTAGTTGGCAAACGTAGAGACAGATCAAAACACTGAAAACAGACTCAGGTTCTGGCCAGAGGGCCCAACCGCAGAAACAGCAGCAGCAGCCATAAAAAAAAACAGAGGTTGTGGGGCATACAATAGAGACACCATATGAATTAATAATGATTCAAATCATACTGTTTGCTCCAAAGGCCGGTAACCTGTTTTTGCCAACTCAAAAGCCTCTACATGCTGAACACAACTAACTGCAGCATATTTTCCAGGTGTAGCAGAGGCTACGTATGACTACAGCTGCCAGCTTCCCACAGCCAAAACACTCATTAAAAGGAGATGTGAGTGCGCATTAAAAATATATCCAGGTAAGACCATTTAAATAGCCACATTTAAAAAAAAAAAAAAAATCTGTTACTGTGACAGCAAAAACACCAGAAGCATACGGAGGTATTGGCTTATGAAATATTCACTCCTATTGCCTGGTGAGAAATACGAAGTGATCTCTCACAAGACCAGTGTTTAATTGGATTACCATATCAGAAAAGACTGACTCATTTCTGCCATGCTGTAAACCTGCTGAGCTGACAATCAGGCTCAGTGTGATCCAGAAAAGCACTCACTTCTCAGAGAGACAGAATCAGTTTAATTTAGCTGGAAAGTGTAGCATTTATCAGTGTGGATGTTCTCATACTTTTGGTCAAGACGAACACTGGTCAAGATGGCGTGTAACACCGCAGTCACCCCTGCTTAGCATTTTTTTATCTTGTGCTTTTTTTGATGGGGAACTTCACGTTCTAGTGTTGTTTCATTTTGATTGCCCTCATCAGCATGGTTTCCAGATATTCGCTCATTTGTTTTTTGAGGAGGTGAAGAGCCCTCCTGTCAGTCCATATCACATAATTCACATCACTTTCGTACTCATTAAATCATTCAGTGACCCCCTCATGCAACATGGATGGAGGCATTGTCATCCTGAAAGAGCCCACTCCCATCAGAAGAGAAATGTTTCATTATACATTTGTACTGATGTGCAGTGACTCTTCCTCTTACAAGGACAAGTGAACCCAAAAAGATGATCCTATCAGAGCCGCTCCTGTAGTGGTCAAGCATTAATTTGGTCCTAATTGTGAAGGACTTGTTGAAGGAGTTTTTAGCCAAGTGGCTAACTTTTAACTGTCATCCACCAAGCAAGTGTTAAATTGAAAAATACTAAAACATGAAAGAACGACAGAGAGATGGGCAGATAATGAATGTTGCTTGGTGCTGCACAGATGTGTGAACAGGCTACAGTTTGATAGCATGTTCACCAAAATGAACAGCAATAGAGACACAGACTCTACAGTGTAGCAGATTTAGCAAAGGCCAGTGTGAGCTGATATTACAAAATAATTTTATAGTTTTAAATAAGCTACAATAACAGCCACGTGGATTTTTGGGGGGTACGAGTATCTGCATTTATGCTCAGTCAGAGGCAAAGATGACTGCAGCGATTTGAAACTTTTTGGAAGGTAATGACAAAAACAATCTATTTTGTTGCTCAGAAAGACTTGTGCAAAGTTTCTATTAGTCTTTTATTGTTAAACACAATGAGGAGCCAAATCTTATTATGACAGAAAAAGAAATATGAGAGGAACACCCCCAAAAAATCCGAAGGATAAAGGAAAACACTTGCAGTTCGATATTCAGCAGTCGTGAGAATAACCAAATGGAAAATCAAGCTAATCATAATCCTCTGCGACACGGTGCTTTTGAAATGAGATGACAAGGGAAAAGCATGGAGACTTCCAGTCACTAAAAAAGAGTATTACTTGTTTTTACCCCCCCAAAAAAGAGCAGAATTTTCCTTTATATTTAATCTTTTACTCAGTGTCTTTAGAGAGAGAATACAGAAACAGATGAGTGGGCTCTCACATTCCCAGAGTGTACGCTTTAGTGGTTTAGATGAAGTCGATGTCAGTACCATTCATCTGGCTGCCACAGTATAAGAGCCCACCACTGACTGATCAATTAAAGTCCCTCAAGGAATCATACAGCCTTATAAGTGAAAGGCTACTGAAGTTATTGAATCCAGGGACAGCAGTGGCAGCAGCACAGACAGAAACAGACTTATACACAGCCACAAAGCCTTCTGCAAGGAAAACGTTGTCTTGTAACTCATTCGCTATACAGCCGCTGCAGATGTAATAAGGGCTATTCAGACGGACCACCAGAGACCCATTATATTCTTTTTCTCACTCTCGTGATTTTCTGGCACATTTAGAATATGATGCTAGATGTATGTTTAATTATTTGATCTTACCATTTCATAATCCAAGGCACTTTTTCTTTTGTGTGACCTACTGCAGGCACTTCAATTAAAGCAGTCTGGCATTTATGCATAACACCATTGTATGCCATTATGTCTATTTTAATGTACATCCAGGTCTAGAAACTAACTAATAAAATAAAGTTAGATTATGTGCCTCCTTGGGCAGCTCTACTAGTTCCCTTAGCAATTATTTGGGTTTTTTTTTTTTGGTTTTGTTTCTTAAGCAAGCATTTTTGACATCAACAATATGAAGATATGGCAGCTTGTTTTGCAGCTGTGACTGCAAAAATGTCAGTTTCATTACTGTAAAAGCTTCTTGCTTTTATGCTGTTTGATTTGAAGTGATTGACAGATTGAGATTTGTAATATGAATAACAGATTTGTAATGACTAATAAATGATCGGAGGTTTAGGAAAGATTTGTTCATGTCTGGTCTAACAAGCAGAAACAGCTGAACATCTCGCTGCTGTCTTGTTCTCTGAAAAGTGTGTGTGTGTGGGGGGCAGCTTTTAAAATAATCTGATGTCACCATTCTGATTCAACTTTAAAAAAAAAAAAAAAGACTTTTAGTGTTTTCATTCACAGCCAGGCTACCTACTGTAAGCTGACTTGTTTTCTGAGCTACTGGGAATTTAGTGAAACCAAAGATACCACGACATGGAAACAAAATTCTGACATATTACATTGTGTGACAATAAATTGGAATTTCTATGAGGTTTTTGTTGCAAGACGGGCAAGTGGCAATATATTGTCTGTGCTATTAGATTGTAAAGAAAAGATATCCTTTTTCTTTAAATCTACAAATTGAATTTTTATCGTAGCGCTTTTCCAAATGTGCTTTGAAGGAACTAAATAACTGAATGGTCACTCCTTGGGGATATAAAGCATGAAATATACATCCAAAAAGGATATGTATCTTGTATTCTGACTTAGTGACTGAGATACCTGTGGAGTGTTAGGCTAAACATATCTCTGTGGGGTAATGCTTTGATGAGTAGGTTTCCATTTATGCTTTTATTCCATCACTTGGTATGCACACGCAGAGATGTACAAAATCATCAGAGAAAAGCCAAACACGTTTCGGGCCAATGTTTAGTTTACTTTCTGCATAAACACATACAATTAGGGAAAAGTTGTGGTTTTCATTCAATATTGACAAAATCCATGGCTTCCATCTCACGCTTCAGGCTTATTCTTCTTCTTGTGCGTCGATAATGAACCAAAATCAAATCTTTACTTAACCTTGACCGAGTATGGCAGAGAACACTTTGCAGATGCTCAAAGCACGTCTAGTATAAATAAAGTAGGGTGCACTATTTATGTCTAATTCTTCACCAAAAGTTGCCGACTTTGCACAAGGTGCTTGTTATCGATTTTTTTCATTACTTCAGTTTTTAAATAACTTTAATATCCCATGAATATTCAGCCATTTTACTTTGTCCTTGAGAATCCTTTATTTTTGAAATCTGGAAGTTTGTCTGAAAGCACAAAAGGCCGTCATTCCTTCTACCAAAGGAGATAAACGGGGAGTTTAGATCTCTTTGAAGCCGTGGAGCCAAAAGCAAGAGATAAGCGTACTTGTAAAACGAAAAACCTGATAATCTTGGCAGAATTGAATTTCTTACGCAACATTTCTTACATGCAAATAATTTCATAGCAAACGTTGTATCTTACGTCTTCAGCTGAGCTGCCAATCTCAAAGAGGAACAAAACTCCTAGATGTATTTGGAGGGAGAATATATTCATATCCCCCCCATCCTCAAACCAAACTCATGCTTATGAAGAAGTAACATTTAACAATCCAACAATTACGTTATAATATTCCTGAAACTGGATTTTTTTTCTAGAAACATTACCACTGGCATTATCAACATCTCTGTCTGTGTTGGACTCCGCAGGGGCAGACAAGACAGAAGCCAGAGATCCTTTACTTCTATATCTGGTCTCTCATCTGACATGCACACACGGTGGTTATCTGTCAAGTGGATGTCATGTCTTCTCTAAATGGCTGCCATCTCCGCTTTCCAACTGGATTCCCACG
This sequence comes from Cichlasoma orientale, assembly GCA_034780415.1. Taxonomy (NCBI): domain Eukaryota; kingdom Metazoa; phylum Chordata; class Actinopteri; order Cichliformes; family Cichlidae; genus Cichlasoma; species Cichlasoma orientale. The sequence goes on along the minus strand of JAVDPK010001828.1, from coordinate 306,591 downwards.
TTTTTCATGTTGAGCAGATTCCGCGGATGGCTTTCAGAGCTGAGTGACAGGTGCAGCATCATGAAACAGAGGATTGGTTCAGGAAAAAAAAAAATGGAATGATGATCCCCAGACAAACTGTACATTTCTATAACAATGATGGAACCACAATCATTTGTACTGCAGAAAGATCCATCTTCATCAGACGAAGGAGGCAACACGCTGTGGTAAAAGTAGAGCAACAAGCGCAGTCTGAAAATAAGAATAATGGTTTGTTTCCAATTATTCATAGCTGAGGATCAGAGATTATTCGGCTCTAAATCAAACTGTCATGTAATTACAGTAACAATGCTGCTAACTGAGAGGTATATTTAACCAGTTGCTCTAAATCAAACCTTGTCCTAGAAAACAATATTATCTTGTTAGTGTTGAGGCAGCCAGCGGCACTGATCCCCTGTTGAATTGCGGGCCGCCTGAGGACACTATTAAAGGAGCATCTGACCCGTCCACCCACTGACAGCTCAATATAAATGTTCCTCTTTTTAATAGACCATCTTGCTGAAAAATATGTCGACAAACCTTTTAAAAAAAGCCATTTCAGAAGAACTCCAATGGTCCCACCCATTACTTTTTATGCTCCAGTCCATTCACATAAACTTGATGCTCAGCCTCGGTTGCTGTTTTTATGGTCCGATGTGGACACTCAGCACTGCACTTCATTCCTGAGGAAATGTGAGCCAGAAGGCGAAAAGTCATGGAGCGCGGCCGGAAGATGGAGGCAAACAATTGATAGACTACATTTCAGAAGCTTATATTTCACTTTACTCAGTCAGTATCCAGCCTCTAGTGAATAACCACCAGACCTAGCATAGCGCTGCTTTAAAAGAAAAGGGGAAACTACCCCAGGCTGAATGGCTGATGAGTTTCATAAAGTGTTTGTTAGGATTTATAGTATCAAACTGCTTGGAAGAGAGCTTTCGCGGGGCAGTCTTTAAGGGAAATGTGTTAAATTTGTGCGAGCTGCAAATCTGTGACATTAAGTAAAAGGAATTAGCATTCAGACAGGATAATAAACTTTCCCAACATCTTGAAATAATAGCATAAGCCAATCTAGAAACAGACATGATTCATATTTTGAAGCAAGTTGCAGCAACAGGCACCGACTGCTGCTGCGGACTGTTGCTCTTTAATTTAACTGACCTGACTTGATTTGACTACAGGCAATTTGAGTTAAGCTGATATGAATTCTGAAGTTCACACCTAGAGTTTTTTATGTTTTCAGGACACATTCTTAATGAATCAGCCAATATTTCTCTTTATGTAGCATCTAACTAGGACCATACAGGAAAGATCTATGTATTTGTTGTCTCGCAGATTTTATTTGGATTCTTGGATTCGCTATAGACCCGACAGTGGGAAATTTTCCTTGAACTCTGTAATCCTCACATGCCACAGAAACTGTGCAGTTGTAAATATCAAACATGTTTGATAAGATGGGGCAGCTCAGGTTACTCTGGGTTGCCAATTATTGTGGTTAAAACTGAATCAGCTAAAGCCTTCAAACTACCAGACAATCTGCTCAGACTCCAAAAATGTTCTAGTAGCCCGGATAGCATAGATAGAACACGCCGCGCCGCTTTATACAAGTACATCATTTGAATTTAAAAACCTTCTTTCAAAATGTCAGCAGACGAGAAGTCTGCACTGTGTTTTTCAGTTACCTTTCCCTCTTGCTTCCGTCTGATTGGTTCTGCACTAACAGATATCAGGCTGCTTTCAGTATGGCTGCACCTGTCTGCTTCAGTTTCCTTCATGACTAGGCATTCCTGTCTGCTCCTCTGACACTATTAAACTACTATGATACACCCTACAGACATATACTTTATGTGAGCCACTCTGAAAAACACTTCAGCTCAACATAACTCAAAGTAAGTATTAATATGTTATAATCTCATAGCCTAGGGTTGTTCTTTTAAAACTTGGTGCGGATATAAAATACGCACGCTAATGCCGGTCAGTGTTGTGTTGGTCCTTGTCATGTCTAGCATTTGGACCTTTGCCACAGATCCTGTTGGGTTCTGTCATTCTCGCACTGGAGCATCGGGTTTATAAGGATGCTGTACCTGAACGGCCTCTGCAATGTGACAGAGTGAACTGACCTGTTCCAGAAGCTGCTACCACTGGTCTGCAACAGATTTAGATGGGGCTGACTGGTGTATATGAGCCCAGTCTTGTTATTTAACAACATCTTATATGAAGGCCCTCTAAATGCCCTTTGAGAGAGAAACTAGTAAATAATCTGTGATTCATCCTGATATACATACTGCTATTACTTCACTGACAAAAATTGGGAGCATGAAGTTTTTTTTTTCTTTTACATGGGGAACACACTGCCTCAACATCACAAAGAATGTATGATGCAGGTGGGAGAAGTCTGACCTCTGCACCAACTTATTGCCTAACCCTCACCTTCTTCTCAATCTATCTGATATTTCACAGCTATACCCCCTGAACACCCTGTGAGCTCATTAATTTTGATCCCCTATACTTATTATACTAAGTATGCCAGTTTTTACAATGTAAAAAAAAGTGAAGGATGCAATATGGGCTAAAACATTAATTTGTATAATTGCAAATAAAAAAAAAACCTGTCAGAGTTATGAGCCTGCTGCTATCCTCTCCTTCATTTAATATTAGTAACACTACCCGCACATTAACTACAATATGTTTAAAAGCTAAACAATGGGACTATTCTTCTTTATGAAACATAAACTGTAAGTAAGTAATTTCAGAGTTAATGTTATGCAGCAGTATGCATCAAACAACCTCTCATAAAACACAGTCTGTGGAGTGACGAATCGCCATCACAAACAAATTAATCACTTCAAAAATTCTTCAACACATTAAAATTTCAACAAGGCACAGAAACCTTGTGATCCAGGCCTGAGTTGTTGCCAATATGAAAGAGATCTGTACCTCCTCGTGATAAGCTTCAGCCAGGCATAGGCCATTAGCAGCAATACAATTGACTAACTTTAAAGGGGGTTGCTTTAATTGCTGGGTAAGGGCAGGCTTTTAGTTTGTAAGACCCAATTACTACCACGCTGTTAGCACTTCTTCACTAATTGCATTCATCAGCTCAAATCGCTATCACCACGCTCTCCTTCGATTTCTATCAAAATCCAAAAATCCTCATTTCTTTGAGTTTCAGAATAGCTAGAGGTAACTCATAATGTGGCGAGAGATAATGGGTTTACATTTGAGCTGTAATTAGAGAAGGAATGGAGATGGAAGACTTCTGGCGGATCTGATTCTGGCACAGTATGGGTCCTTTCTGCTGCAATAAAATATTGGGACAGATTTTACTCCAAGCTATTATGCCAGTCAGTGTTGTCTTGAGAACGCACTGTTTTCTAGAGACCATTGATTGGATGTGAATCAACCTTAATACAGTAAGAGTATAGATGCTGAGATGATTTTGTTTTATTATAGCTTCCTCATTTTGACAGTTTGTGTTGGTTTTGTTTTTTTTGTTTTTGTTTCGTTTTTCATCAAATCACTTGTTTTGACCAGGGAGCATTGTAGCAGCTCAGTGAGACAATTACAGGTTGTGAACGAGCCAACAGTTTATCCAGTTATCCCCAGCCATCTCTGGCAAATAATGCCTTATCAAGCATTTGTCTGCTGAATTAACAGACATAAAACAGCATTACAAATTAGTGTAATAAACTACAACATACATATTGTCTCAATATACTCTAATTCATAGTATCTACCAGATAGACAGTTAAAAATAAGTAATAAATTGGTAAACTGTCAGCATGCCAAACGTCAATACATTTCCAGCATTGCTAGGTCTTTCCCACATTTATATGTGCAGCCACAGAACCGCCACAGCTATTGTGTTTTCTCTGCAGAGACAATCTTTTCCCCATGGAGTCATACTCATGAACCCATCTAACTGGTCTGTGGAGACTGCAAACAAATAAGATAGGGAACCAACAAAACAAACCTTGTGCTGAGGTAAAACTGAAGGTGACTGCAGCTGAAAAACACGAATATATATTTATACATTTTCTTCCGCTTATACATTATCAGTTACTTCAAAATTATACACACAGGCTCAAATATATACACATACCCCCACTAATATTCGGTTGAATGTTTTTTAGCAAGTTGCACCTCGACCAGACGCTTTTGGTAACCATCAACAAGCTTCTGGAACAATTCTGATATTTTGCCATCTTGGCAGAATTGGTAGTTCATTTAAACTGGTTGGTTTCCTAGCACAGACCTGGCTTTTCAGCACAGTCCACAAATTTTCACTAGGGTTGAGGTCAGGGCTTTCAGAAGCTGAATGTTAGCCGACTTTATCCATTCCAAAACCAGTTTTAATGTGTGTTTGGGATCATTGATCTGTTAGATGACAAACTGTGTCCAAATTTCAACCATCAAGCTGTTGATGTGAGGTGAAGGTGAAGGATTCGGAGGCAGTCCTCCTTCTTGATCATTCCATCCACTTTGTGCAACGAGCCAGTACCACTGACAGCAGCACAGCCCCACAGCATGATCCCACCGTGACACCACCACGCTTGATGGCTGGCACAGCGTTCTTAGATGTGAAAGCCTCAACCTCAACTTCATTGAGGCCAAATAGCTCAATCTTTGTCTTGACTGACCATAAAACATTTCTCCAGGTGGTATTCAGCTGATCCATGTGGGCAGCTGTTGAACTTTCATACAATCATTTGAACTGATGATCGTAGAATCTGCAGTTGTTTAGAAACGGCTCCAAGAGACCTTCCTAACTTGTGTAAATCTATAATTCTCCTCCTTAGATCATTAACAAGAAGTTAATAGGCTTTGGCCTTATCAAGTTAAACTGCAATGTAGAACCTTCAGCACCACTTATTAAAATATTTAATTGAGTGTATGTCTAGATTTGAGCTGGTGTGTATACTTTTGACCCTGTGTGGATTAGAGATAATCCAAAATAAATTCAAACTTGTGCACCCAATTCTTGGCTTTTAAAGACGTATGCTGTACAATCATTCCACCATGGAAAAGTAACAGTTTCATTAAATAATTAAAAGCCCAAAATTACTGTGACATTCATGCCCGTGATGAGTGTATGTAAACTTCTGACCACAACTGTATATTTTAAACGCTCATAAATAAGATATATTCTAAAACAGAGTGCCAACTGACACATTTGGCACTTCATACATTCTGTGTTATCTTGCATTTGCAGACCTTTTCACACATACAGTTGATGCTTACAGTCCAAACAGTTATTTTAGTGTCCTTCTGAGAGGGCAGTGAACAGAATTACTTTACACAGAGCCTTGGATGTGAGTAATAAGTAGATTCAAATTATAATTTTAGCAGTTGTATGGTAGGTCGAACCATGATGGTAAATTGTGATGTTGACAACAGACCTTAAGGGAAAATATTTACATCATTTTTTTTACACTTTCTGAACAGATAAGAGGGGTGGCCAAAATCACAAAAATACAGCAAAAATTCCACTTTCACACTGTGTGGTGTAGTATTGCAAAAAAAAAAAAGGGTACAATTCCCACAATATCATGTTTGAACTTTGATTCATCCAAGTATGTGAATAAAACTATTGATATTCTCTCAGCACATACAGTGTCCCCTTTCTCCCCTCTGTCAGTAACACAACCACACACACACAGAGGATACAACCAAGGCCACACACAACCACTCATGGCTCATCTATAGCTGCCATTCAGATGTGTATAGCAGAGGACGTTTGATGGTTTTCTAATCTCGGGAGCTGCCACTGGGAGATGGGGCGAGATGACCCCCCGTCATCCCCACAGTGCATCTCAAACAGCCCCACATCTCCATCTCAATCTCTCTCTGCTTACTACCTCCCCACTATTGTGTTGTCCACCTGCTCTCCAAATGTCAAGCCGAATGCTCCACTGCCGCATCCCCGTCCATCCCCAGGGTGGGGATGACCTGTTCCTCAGCCGCTTCGTATAATGTCATGCTATCTCTGGGCAATGGTTCCACACTGACCTGCTATGTGGAGTGTGCCAAAGGCTAATGAATACTACCACACAACAACAGAGATCTGGTTACAGTACATCTACTGCATTACAGGTCTCCATACAAGCCAGGAAACTGGAATAAATATAAATATATGATGAAGTCTCTGGTGAGAGAATATGAAAGAAAATGCGTAGAGTCCATTTGCTGGAATCAAAATCAATATCAAGTAGATCTCGCTTTGAAATCTTTTTCCTTAATTTGTGGAGGTGGCGATAACTGACTTGTGGAACAGCCAGTAAAACAATGACTTGTTTTGCAGGCAGCACAGTTTATCTGGTTGTTCTAATTATTCTACTGCTTACTTTAGATTCCCACCTTTCTGTGGCAGTGAATATGTTTTCAGATTACAACAACTCTTGTTTTGATCCATACCTGTAAAATCCCTCCACACCACTGACTTAAGTTGACTAGTTTGAATGGCACTGTGACAAGATAGAGCAGTCTCTTGCTCTATCATAGCAATTAGTCCGATGCATTCTGCAGGAGGACTAAAGATTAGTCAGTCTGTGGGGAGGACTAATGCTGTTGTCAAGCAGTGCTGCTGGGTGATACAGGGTTATTTTAACCAGCCAGTGCTTGCTTGTTTTCTGTGCTCCTAAGGCATGGCTACTGAATGTCGGATAGTGGAACGTGTTTAACCGTCTTTACTTTGTTTTGCTTCATTCTTCAAAACCCCAGTATTTTGACATGCCTATTCATCAGTCATGGCTAAAAATCTCCCTTAACTCAACTGATATGTGAGTGTCATAATCCTAGTTTGTCCCTTTTGTCCGTGGTTTTGTCCGAGTTCCAGACTGGGTTGGGCAGGTCCTGTCTCCACCCTTCAGTGGTGACTTTGGTTTCCTGCCTTTCAGCCACTGCACCTGCTTCCCATGAGCCTCATCTGGAGCAGTATATACTGTATGGACCAGCTCGAGGCTCCATTCCTCACCAGGCTATCAACCTCCTCACTGTGGTAATCAGGCACCTAGATAGCTTTTGTGCATTCTAGTGTTTTTCCCAGCATTTAAGGTTGCATTCTCCTGTTTCCCAGAGTTTCCTGTGTGGCTGAAGAGCAACCTTACAACCAGATTTGTTCCCCTATCCCAGTCGAGTTGATTCTTCCTGCTGGAAAATAACCCCTGGATCACTTATCTCTCATCCTCATCTGCTTGCCCACCTCCAACGCCTCACAGTGGCTTCAAGGAAAAAACCAGTGGCCGCTCCATCTCTCCAACTATTCTCGGTATCAATTCAGTATCTACTTCACAGTGACCTACCCAGACTCAGTGGTAAATGGACTGGTTCTTATATAGCGCTTTTCTACTCTACTTGAGCACTCAAAGCGTACAAGCACTTTTTTCTCTGCCTAAGTGCTTTCTGTCTAACATTCATAACTCCAATGAATGCAGTCGAGAGCCACTTGGGGTTATGTATCTTGCCCAAAGATACTTTGGCATGCAGACTGGAGCAGCCAGGGATCAAACCACCAACCTTCTGATTAGTAGGTGTCCCGCCTCCTGAGCTACAGCCACTAATTCACCTTTCCTCTCTCCCAGAGTGCCTCCCCTGGCTGACACAGATAACAATCCCTGTTCAAACCAACTTTTTGTCAATACACCAGTTTCATCGTAACACAGTCTGTCTCGGATCCTGGCTTAAAGTCCACTTCAAACTATCAGCACCACCGGTGTTGACAATGTCTTTACTGTCAGTGGTTTGGGAGAATCAAATCCCCTCCCTGAGAGTAATCACATACAGTAAAAATGAAGTATAACTACTACAACTCCTGAAATAATTATTTTACGTGGAGTAAAGTGGGAAGCTCAGAAACTACTATTCTCTGTTCTCTCTTTTTGTTTCCATTTTGTTACATCACTGACGTATTAAAGGACTTTGACCTTACTGCAATTTACAATTACAATTTGCCACCACTGTAAAACTCTAACTGTAACTATTCTTATTTGTAGTGATTTGTATCTTTAATCCTTGGATGTTTGACATTTTTTAAAACATCCCCGGGGACTTGAAAAGCAATTACAATTTTTTTCATTACATCATCAAAATGTAAAGTATGTCGGCCGAACGGAAGCACGTGCGCAGGCCACATAACACACAGTAATTGAAAACTTGCACTCAGTGAGCATTTTTCATTCAAGTGGCTGGATGGATCTGGTTTTCACTTCTTATTATACACTTCTTATTATATCTTATATGTGCGTGCGTGCGCGCGCGTGCGTGCGTGTGTGTGTGTGTGTGTGTGTGTGTGTGTGTGTGTGTGTGTGTGTGCGTGTGTGTTAGTGGCTAGTTAGTTTATAAATTTTAATAAATCTCTACCAGCAACACATTGTTACTGCTGCACAAATTGTACAATAACACCATTTAGACCAGCAAAACTGAAGCTACTTGGAAGGTCATGGGCACTGTACTATGATTTGTCAAAATATATATATAATTTATATCAAAGGGACCAAATATAATAGTAATTAAAGCCGCAAGCGGCGTTTAAGGCCCTCGCCGCCTGAGCCCCCGCAAACCCCCAGCTCGCCACCTGCCAGCCCCCGCAAACCCGCAGCGAGCCACCTGCGAGACCCCGCAAACCCCCGGCTCGCCGCCTCAGAGACCCCGCAAACCCCCAGCTCACCATCTGCGAGCTGCTTTTCCTGCCTGTAATCCCCTGATTTTGAGCAGCTATTATACCTGTTGCCACTAGGTGGCGC